>JANTEY010020823.1:0-12318 GCA_026401145.1 Lepisosteus osseus
TCACCACCAGGCGAGGGCGTTACACTGCCCCCACCTGAAGCATCTGGCATCTCGCCGACGTCGAACACCCCCCTCAGGCTGTACTCGTATTCGGCCAACTGCTGCGGAACCTTGCGTGAGCGGCCGCTGCGCCGCGGTGACGGCTGGCGATCCACGGACGCCCCACTATCGGCCGGCTCCGGCCCCGGCTGCTCCTCTTGAGCCTCCCCACACGGCTCCTCCTCCTGGGCCCGGTAGGGGGCCAGGCGGTCTCGGTGCAGGACCACCACTCTCCCCCGTGTTCGCAACCGGACACGGTAGAAGACCTCGCCCACCACCCCGAGTACCTCAGCGGGCCCCTCCCACAACGGCGCCAGCTTAGGGCTGAGGCCTTTGCGGCGGCGCGGGTTGTACACCCAAACCGAGTCCCTGGGCTGGAAGGCAGGCTCCCTTCAGCGCAGGTCGTAGTGCCGCTTCTGCCAGACTCCCGCCTGAGTCAGGTAGGTCCGGGCAAAGCTGTGCACCCGCTGCATCCACTGCCGCAGGTCCCATTCGTAGTCCGGTCCAGCCGGTGGTGCCGACCCGTCTCCGGGCGGTGGGCCGAAGACCAGGTCCACCGGTGTTCGCATTTCCCGGCCCAGCACGAGCGAGGCCGGGGTGCACCCGGTGGATTCCTGGACCGTGGTCCGATACGCCCAGAGCGCAAGGGGGAGGTAGCGGTCCCAGTCCCGTTGGTGCCGGGAAACCAGGGTGGCCAGCTGGGTGGCGAGCGTCCGATTAAACCGCTCTACCAACCCGTCGCTCTGGGGATGCAGCGGGGTGGTTCGCGTCTTAGTAATCCCCAGGCGCTGGCACACTCTGGCGAAGACCTGGGACTCGAAGTTACGCCCCTGGTCACTGTGTAACTCTTCCGGCACCCCCAGCCTGGCAAACATCCCCTCCAGCAGTGCATCAGCCACCGTGGGGGCACTCTGGTCCGGGAGGGCGTAGGCCTCCGGCCACTTCGTAAAGTAATCCATGGCCACCAAGACGTAACGGTTCCCGGCCTCAGTGCACGGAAACGGGCCCAAAACGTCCACTCCCACCCGCTCCATAGGAGCCCCCACCTGGTGTTGTTAGAGGGGGGCCCGAGAGCGCTCGGGGGGACCCTTCTGCGCCACGCACACCGCATATGTTCGGCAGTACCGCTCCACGTCCTGGTGGCAAAGACCCCAATAAAAATGGCCTCGGAGACGCTGCAGGGTTTTTTTACCGCCGAAGTGCCCCACACCCGGCTGGCCGTGCACCGCTGGGAGCACCGCCCCGCGGAGCGACCGAGGCACCACCAGCTGCCACCGTACCTCGCCACTGGCGGGTACCCGCCACCCCCGGCGCAGCACCCTGTCCTTTACCTCCAAGGCCTCCCACAGGGCGCAGAGGGCCTTGACGGACTTCGGGTGCGGGGCGAGCTCCTCTCGCGTAGGCCGCACTCCTGCTGCCCTCCAGCGGAGCACCGGCCCCACGTCAGGATCAGCTGCCTGACGCTGCGCCAGGTCTGGCAGGCCCACCCCCAGCGGCCCCTCCCGGGCCGTGGCCGCGGTGCTCACAGCCTCCTCACGCTGCTCCCGCCGGGCGCAGTGATGGCAGTCTGCGGCCTCGCAGGGGCGCCGCGAGAGAGCGTCGGCATTGAGATGGCGAGACCCCGCACGGTGCACGACAGTGAAGTCGTACTCCTCCAGGATCTCTATCCATCGCGCCATCTGCCCCTCTGGCTCCTTAAAGTTGAGCAGCAAGGTGAGGGACGCATGGTCGGTCCTCAACCGGAACCGGGTCCCGAACAGGTACGGCCTGAAGTGGTGGACCGCCGCCATCACCGCCAGCAGCTCGCAACGGGTCACGCAGTAGTTCCGCTCAGGCCTAGTCAGAGCCCGACTATAGTAGGCCACTACGCGCTCCCCATCCGGCCCCTCCTGCGTCAACACCGCACCCACCCCCGAGTCACTCGCGTCGGTGTCGAGAACATACGGCAACTGCGGGTCGGGGTAGGCCAGCACGGGGGCCCCCACCAGAGCTTCACGCAACCGGCCGAAGGCAGTCTCACAGCCCGAGTCCCAGTCAAAACGGCGGCCCTTGTCGGTGAGGCGGTGCAGCAGGGCAGCGATGCTGGCAAAGTCCCGGATGAACCTCCGATAGTATGAGGCCAACCCCAGAAAGCTGCGGAGCTCCGCGACAGTGCGTGGAGTCGGCCAGCCCCTCACTGTGGCGACCTTACCTGGGTCCGTAGCCACCCCTCGCGGTCCAACAACAAGTCCCAGGAAGGTCACCTCCCACCACAGGAGCTCCCACTTGCGGGGGTTGAGCCTCAGGCCAGCACGGCGGATGCAGGCCAGCACCGCCTGGAGGTTCGTCAAGGCCTGGTCGAAACTCCATGCATGAACCAGCAGATCGTCAAGACACAACACACACTGGTTCCGCGGGACCGATGCCAGCACCCTCTCCATCAGCCTCTCGAACGTCGCCGGGGCATTGCACAGGCCAAAAGGCATGACAGTAAACTGCCAGAGGCCCTGGCCGATGGAAAAGGCCATCTTCGGGCGAGCATCAGGAGCAAGCGGTACCTGCCAGTAACCACAGCGGAGGTCCAGGGAGCTGAACCAGGTCGACCCGGAGATGTAGTCCAGGGCGTCATCTATCCTCGGCAGGGGGTAGAAATCTTTCCGGGTGACCTCGTTCAGCTTGCGGTAGTTGACGCAGAACCTCCACGAGCCGTCTTTTTTTTTTACCAGTACGGCTGGCGCCGACCACGGGCTCGCGGAGGGCTCAATCACCCCCGCTGCAGCCATCTCCCAGATCTTTTCCTCGGCGGCGGTCCGCTTGACGTGGACCATGCGTCCCGGTGGGATGCGGATGGGCCGAGCGTCGCCGGTGTTGATCTCATGTTGGACCAGGGCAGTGCGGGTGCAGTCCTCATCTTTCGCCGCAAAGAGGTCTTCGTTCTGGGCGAGTAGATCCTGGAGCCGCTGCCGCTGGTCCTGATCGAGGCCCACGCAGCTCCGCTGGAAGAGGTCCTCAACGGCACGCCTCGCTTCCACGCAACGCTCGGCCCCCGCCGCCGCCTTGTCTGGCCCCCCGGCCAACTCAGGGGCAGGATCCGGCACGCTCGCTCCCTGGCTCGCAGGCCTGGTCTGCCCCGGCGACTGACGCCGCCGCCGCCGCTGCCTCTTGTTCCCCCGGCTCCGGCAAGCCCGCGTCCCTCGGCCTTCGCCGGACCTGCCCTCCACCAGGTGCAGTCGCTCCCCCTGCCACACCAACTCCTGCCGGTCCAAGTCCAACCTGGCCCCCACTCGCTGCAGTAGGTCCAGCCCCAGAATTCAGTCCTCCTGGATGGGTGCAAGGTAGCAGGGGTGGCGCACCGTCGCTGCACCCAGACGGAAGGCAAGCACCCGTTTCCCCCGGACTGCAGCGAGCTGTCCCGTCACGGTCCTCAGCTGCAGGCTGGAGGCCTCCCGTCCTGGGGGGTTGGTGCCCTTGGTGTCGGGGAGGACGCCCGGCCAGAGTAGGGTTACCGATGAACCGGTGTCGAGTAGAGCCAGGCAGGGTTGGTCCTCGATCCGGCAGTGGAGGTACAGGCCCCGGCTACAGCCGACTCGCCCCACGGTGGCGTGAGGGGCGCTGGTTTACGGGGGTTGAGGTGTTCAAGGGCGGCCTTCCCCGCGCTGAGCCGCCCCGTTCCCGTTTCCCGACGCCGATCAGGGAGAGCGAGGTTCGGGTGCCCGGCAGAACCGGGCTCGGTGTCCTCTCTTCCCGCAGCGGTTGCAAATCAGCGTGCGGGGCTGTTCCGCGGCGGTCGCTGCACAGGTCCTCTTCCCCCTCGCTGGATTCCTCCGTCGCCTCCTCGGTCAGCCGGCAGGGCGCACTGCGTCTGCTGGCGCTTCCAGTCACCCCGAACACTGCCTCAGCCCATGTAGCAAGGGCCAAGGCCTGCTCCAGCGATGTTGGCGCGGCCAGCTGCACGTGGCGCCGCAGCTCCTCGGGTGAGAGGGCATTGAGAAAGGCCTGGAGAGCCATCTCCCGCTGCGCCTCCCGGGGGAAAGTTGGGTATCCTCGGCGGGCGAGGAACATGACATCCGCGGCGACCGGGCCCAGTCGCTCTCCCGGTCGGCACCGCCGCAGGGCCAGCCTCTCCCGCATCAAGTCCGGCGCCTCCTCTACACCGAAGCGCAGCTGGAGGGCTGCTGCCAGCGCCGTGTAGTCGCCTCTGTCCTCCTCCGGGACGTCCAGGAGCACCTGGCAGGCCGCTCCTTCCAGCGCCGCCGCCAGGTGGCCGGCCATCTCCGCCCGGCTCCAGCCATTCGTCCGGGCCGCGAGCTGGAACTGCGCCTCATAGGTCTCCCAAGGCGCTTCACCATCGTAGCGACCTGGTCGCACCCGCGCCGATGGGTGTGGGAATCGCTGATCGGCTCCGGCAGGGAGGGCTCTCTCCAGGGCGGCCGCCCCAATTCTACTGGCGGGACCACTACTGGGTAGCCCTGGTAAGGGCTGTGGCCACCTGTCGCACCCAGGAGTTGCTCAGGCTCCCTATGTGCGCCGCCGATGGGTTCTGCGTCTTTCAGCGTCAGCCGGCGCTTTACGGAATCGGGTAGTGTCTGCCACGAGTTGTTCATTCATCCCGCTGCTGACACCAATGTAGCATTTGCAGGTTCTTTTTCAGAACTAAAGAACAGTGGAGACGCGATTAACCAAGCACTGACTTTATTTAACAACCACACCAAAACCAAACACAACATCTACACACACATGAGGAGACTGACGAACACGTACACACATTTAGGGATGTAATTACCTAACAACACACTATACTTTTACAGGACTACACAGGGCACTAGAATTACTAGGACATTACTGTATTTAAACAGGTAGGGTCAGCCGCTGGTCATTGTGCTGACCCTCAGACTCTTCCCAGCATGCCCAGCATGCCCAGCGGTACTACGAGCGCCTAGGGGCCTAGGGGCGCTTCCTCCTCACCACCAGGCGAGGGCGTTACAAGCATGTTAATCATTATACATTAAAAAGTTGGTATATTTTATTAAAGCAAGATTGTTCAGTTGGACAAAAGTACACAACCAACCACCTTTATCAAAAATATTTTAATTATGCAAAAATATTTTATGCATCAAAGTCTTTACCGAAGATATTACTAATAGTATTAATAATGAATGACCTTGGGCAAGCTGTTAACTCAAAGTGTAAACTGTACTGTATATTGCTGGTCTTGGTAGTTTAAAGAAAAAATACACACCAGTATTCCATTTCTCCCTAAACATTTTCAGCATCAAAGTCTTAAATGTGGTTATTTCAGAAATGTTTTTACGTGCTCCTTCTGACCATATTATTGTACGTTTATATACTTTGTGAAAAGTGATAATTTTAACCTTTTTTGCGAATATGCTCGTTATCAGAGTAAACAAAAGCATACTTTTAGAATTAATAGGAAATATAATATGGATTTGCGTATCTAAATAAATTAATAACGGTATAACTATATTCATATACCGTTGCATTGATATGTGTCTGGATATCACATGACTGCATCGGTGGCGAGATAACTTAAGTGACTGAGATCGGGTGTTCATATCCAGCTGTTGCCATGCGTTTTCTTTTAACAAATAAACATTTCTTTGAAAACTAAAATAACAAATATTATTGGCATTATATTGACATTTTTTATATTTCTAAATATCACAATGTTCATACTGTATGTACACAGCAGTACCGCAGGGTGTAGGGCACAAACCGACGTGAGCTTGAAAGCCCTACATTAATGTTGTGCATTCACCTGGCGCTGCGCGGCTTTCACACCCCTGTGTCCTCTCTCTCTGCAGGAGTGCTGGCTGTGCCGAACTTCACTCCACAAAGCCTGAGTCTCAATGTCTACATTGTTTTTGTAAACAAACCAGTTTCACAAGTACTTTCTCAGCTTCATCATTTTCAAAGTAGAATAGGACAAGTCTTCCAATGAAAGACAGTTCACCTTCCCCCCACGGACAGACTGACACATGTTTTCTTGTGTCAGTCTTCTGTGTAAAAAAAATCGGTTTGAATACCATGGGTACTGTGTTTAATAAGCTGCTGAGTAAAGAATTGGAATTTTCCTGCTGTCTGCAGTATTGTTTATATAGTTTTATGTACAGGCTGCGAAATGTTTCACAAGTAGAGGTCTTTAAAATTAGGCTGGGCAAACGATTTTTTTAATTCTTAAAAAAGAAATCAAAAAACGATGTATAATGATGTATTCCTGCTTAGAAATTGCACGACTTTAAAAGCTTTAAAAACAGGCTTGTATAGTTAATAACCACTTTTTATGCGCAAAAAACGGGTGATTTTTCTTCCTCAAGTTCAGTTTAGAATCTCTGTGTTCGCTGTAAGGTTTTTACTTCTTAATTCAACATTTAAAGTATACAAATTTCATAAAAACAGCACACGTTTCAAATAGAAAAAATCATATTCTGTTGTCTTCCTGCTATGTAGAACAGTTCAGCAGGTCTTTTTTCCCCGATCAGAGGCTCTGAAAACAGCGTGCTACCCACTGCACTGCGTCCGAGGTGGGGGTGTGGAGCTCAGTATTGCACAATGCCCTTTCTATGGCACCAATTGCATCTGCATTCATAACTTAGTGTTATAAAATAAAACAACGTAAATCATTTTCTGTGACTTCTAAGTCTCTTGATTTTCATTAAGCACAGGTTTCTCACCACTTATATTACTTTTTGATACCATTGTTAGACAAAGCAGGAACTTATTGTACTTTCTAATGACATTAAATATGGAAAGATTACAGATTTTAATCATCTTTAATTTTGTTATACATTTAAGAAAAGTTTCATCTATACATACACCACAAAACTTTTCTATTTTTTTTGTCAGAATGCTATGTTACACTTAGTTCATTGTTTTAAATACATCTAATTAAGAAAGTTAGGTGTTAAGCATAAATTATTAGTAATCAATAATATTAAATTTAGCACTGTAATAAATTGTAAAATATAATTAAAAATATTTTGCTAACAATGTTAACTGTTTATAAAAATAAAATGTATTAACTAAGGAATAGGATGGCACAGTTGTTAGTATGCTTTTTCTATGTTTATTTTCATAAATACAACAGAAGTACCAAATGTCTCAGTAGCCATCAAAATTAAATTATGCACACAAACCTCTGAACAAGAAATATACAATATCCATCCATTTCTAATGGTGGCAAAGTGGTTAGGATTGCTATCTTGCAGTACTAGGGCCCTAGGTTCAATTCTTGCCATCCTGTGTGTGGAGTTTGCATGTTCTTTCCGGGTTCCATGGTTTTTCTCCTTATGTGTGATATGATTCCCTCTCGCAATCCAAAACATACAGGTAGGTTAATTGGCTTACGGGAAAACTGGCCCTGGTGTGTGTATGTTTGTGTCTGTTTGTCTGTCCTGTGATGTACAACATCCACAATGCTGCAACCAAGTGTTTTACACACCAGACAGCCCCCCTCACCTTTTACAACCTTGCTTTGGGTTGTGAAACTTTTTCTTATTTTTTATTAAGAAATTTTATTAATAAAAATTGTATTTTTATTTTTCCAATACGGCACCATTAGACAGGCAGTACATGGGGGAAGGGGGGTGCTCTTCACAAGTCAATAGCTTTTGCACTGCCATACACATTATGCTGTAACTGTCATGAATGACCCGCTGAGCAAATGGGAAGATGAACCCTGTGCAGTACCTTAGGGGGTCTAGAGATGAGGATGAAGTTCCCGAAGGAAATAAGGGCAAGGCAAGAGGCGAGGTCCAAGTTTAGTTCCGAGGTTAGTAACAAAAGGTAGGCGAGTAGGTTGCTCTTATCATACAAGGTGTGCTATAAAGATCTCTGCCAGGATATAATTTACACAAAAATCTATCTTACTGTATCTCTCACACCTACTGGAGCTGAAAACAAAGTGCCATTAACAAGTTTATGATTTTATTAGCAAAATGTATGATTCCAACTTAGAAAGCTATATAATCAAATTATATTTGCTTAAAATACTGACAAGATTGTATAAGCTCAAGTTCCAAGGGTTGTATTCTGAATCACTTTAAGTGTTACTTAGTGAATTGCTTAATAGTCTAAATGCACTGCACATACACTATGTAGTGTGATCTCTGAAGACACCAGTTCTATAATAATAATAATTGCTTACACTTATATAGCGCTTTTTCTGGACACTCCACTCAAAGCGCTTTTACAGGTAATGGGGACTCCCCTCCACAACCACCAATGTGCAGCATCCACCTGGATGATGCAACGGCAGCCATAGTGCGCCAGAACGCTCACCACACATCAGCTATCAGTGGGGAGGAGAGCAGAGTAATGAAGCCAATTCACAGAGGGGGATTGTTAGGAGGCCATGATTGATAACAACCGATGGGGAAATTTGGCCAGGATGCCAGGGTTACACCCCTACTCTTTTCAAGAAACACCCTGGGATTTTTATTGACCACAGAGAGTCAAGACCTCAGTTTTACATCTCATCGGAAGGACGGCGCCTGTTTACAGTATAGCGTCCCCGTCACTACACTGGGGCATTAGGACCCACATGAGCCGCAGGGTGAGCGCCCCGTGCTGGCCCCCCTAACACCTCTTCCAGCAGCAACCTTAGCTTTTCCCCAGAGGTCTCCCATCAAGGTACTGACCAGGCTCAGACCTGCTTAGCTTCAGTGGGTTGCCAGTTGTGAGTTGCAGGGTGATATGGCTGCTGATAGGATTCTGTAAGGTTTGGGCATTTACTGGGACAATTATTAATTGTAGCAGTAAATCACAAATTTGATTCTTTTGATGGCTTTAGAATCCAACCATGCGATATAACTCGCACACACAGGTACTAATACACGAGGATACATTTATTAATACATAGAATATGCATGTAAACCTAACAGATCTTATCGAGAGGGTTATCAGAATACAAAAGATATACAGTATATTAAATCAGTTACAAATCAGTTACAAAGTGTTACACATATCAAGAGGACATACGTTCAGTATTTCATTCATTTAGACCGTTTCCTAAATGAACTTGGTTATAACTTCTACATTAGATACTCAAAACAAGTACATAACTCTTAGGAATTAAATTGATATCAACTGGTTGGGATAACAATTGAATTCTCGAGCTGTAATGCAGTGAAGTTGAATACTCATCCAATCTCTGGGGATTCAGATCTCCTGCGGGCTCTCTGGCTCCGTGCCAGGCTGAGCTGTGCAGCTTGCGACGGTGCGCTGCTGATGCTCACTGACCGGCTAGTTAGTGTTGGCTTTAACTAGCAAAGTTTATGCACAGGAGAAAAGATGACTGTGGGTCCCAGCAGGTCAGGAAGAGGACCGGTTCATTCCTGATGAACCACTAGTTCTGAATAGTGATTCAGCTGTCCACAGTTCCAACCTGTTCACGAGGCTTGCTGCTGATGCTAACCTCGGGTGGATCCTCTGGTTACTCTCTGGCAACCTCCGCTCTCGACTCTTAGAACAAAGGAAAGTTCTGGCACTCAGACACACTGGCCGTTCCGTGGTTGTCCGGGCTGAGTCTCAGGATGGTCAGGAGGCGCGCTGCGAGAATGTCCTGCCCTTGGGAGCCTTCTGCTCCTGGGCTGTCCTGCCCTGGAATTCTCCTTTGAATTCCCTTTAGAAAAGTACACAATAGTCTACAGAAGTCTCTCAGGCCCACTGTGTTGCCTGTTTTTACCTGGAGGAACTTCAGCTCGTTCATTGGCTGAAAGTTCCATGGGCATCAGAGTCCCACGTGGGTTAGTTGGCCCTACCAGTCCCTGATTGGTTGATCAAGGTGAGATATGAGTCACTTACTCCTGACACTTAGGAATGCAGTCCAGATGTCCATCTGGCACTCCCTAGACATATAGGCGCCAATGGATGACCATTGATCACGATAGCCAGGCTTAGCTAAGTGCATCCCCATTTGGGAGCTATCCCTTATCAAAAGAAAACATCTTTAAATCAGCCTGCATGAATAGTTTCTCTGTGGCTGCACTTGGGAAAGCACAGCAACACTTAATTCTGTCTTATTAACAAGCATTGCTGCTACAACTAACATGGAGGAATAATGATAAAACAAAATTATTTTTTTAGGGACAATTTTAAAGCTTCTTCAAAGTTTATAATTGACCCTTTTTGGATTATTCAGGTGTTTTCTCAAAAGATGAATCAATAAATAATTTACAATGACAAAAAAATATTTCTTTCTTGAATTCAATAACTTGAACACAGAACTTACCACCCTCTTTCAATGAACGACTATGTACATCAAAGTATTAAATGCTTGACACTGACTTCTGCTAAGCATTGCTTTGAAGTTCCTTTCTATCTCTCAGATCCTGGGCTATTGCCAGAAATACTTAGAGATACTAGACTAGGTTTTCTAAAAAAAGTTCACAACAGGCTAAGAAAATGTCATTGGCACACAGTTTACATCAGCTTTCCTATGAGGAATGGCTTTTCTTGGTTAAACACAATCAAAAGGCCTACTTGAAATGGACATATTCACCAAATCAGAAATTATGTTTCTGTTTAAAAGCATGGGCATTTCATACTTCAGGTGTTTATAATTAGATACAGTATAATGCAATATAAAAATGATGAATGACTACATAGTTTTCTACATTTCTGAAGTTGGTATTTGGAATAGTTGTGTTGTGTTAAGAAATCCTGTATTCTATGTTTTAAGAAGTAGACAGGATAGGAGCTGTGAAAGTCTGGCTTGCAGATATACAATAGTTTAGGCTACAAACGGATATTGCTGAGCATAATAATCTCACTGCCGAGGCTAAAAGGACAGCACATTGCAACCAGCCTTCATTCCAATATCACTGCAGCCTGTCAGAGATATTTTTCAGTACAACATAGCTAGAGATACATAGACTGGACTTCGTGGCCCCTGTTATGGCTAAATACTTGTGGGACATGGTGGGTTATCATGTTCAGCATAAATGTACTGAATCACAGAGTATTACACCATTGGAAGTTCTTCCATAAAGAACTTGTAAAATGCAAAGTGTCAGTTTCAGACAGTGCCTGTAGACTAGAGGGTACAAGCTGATCACATCAGTTACTCATCATCAGTAACTGATGTGATCAGTTACTGATGATGGGGCGGTAACGGTGGCTCTGTGGCTAAGGATCTGCGCCTGTGACCGGAAGGTTGCCGGTTCAAATCCCGCGGCCGGCAGAGGAATCCTACTCCGTTGGGCCCCTGAGCAAGGCCCTTAACCCCAACTGCTCCAGGGGCGCCGTACAATGGCAGACCCTGCGCTCTGACCCCAAGCTTCTCTCCCTGTCTCTGTCTGTGTCTCCCTGGAGAAAAGCTGGGGTATGCGAAAAGACGCATTCCTAATGCAAGAAATTGTATAGGGCTAATAAAGAAACATTATTATTATCAGTGAACACAGTGTGTTATTATGATATCTGTTCTGCCTCTTGAAGGGATGCTGCTGTTTCAGGGTCTAATGGAGGAATGTCACCTTGCAATCACACAACCTACTTTTCCTGGGCTGTGTGTGTCCCCTGCACTCAGTCCCGGGCTGATGGGATCCCTCCTCGAGCCTCTTGCTTCAAAGAAGAGGTCTCTAGCTGGTGTTGGAGGGGGATGTCTGTATAGACTACAGTACTTGTGATGTTTAGACACCAGGCCCAGCTGTCTGCGCTCCTTAACACTCCCTGGTCCCTGGTCTTGGATGTTCCTCTGGGGTGCAGGAGGATGTCCAACCTGCCTGGGGTAGCCTGTACAGATTTCCCCTCAGTGGTGATCTGCAGCGGGAGGTCCTGCACACCATCCTGGGGCTCAACTCATTTGTGTCAGTTCTGGATCCGGCGGTGTCTGACACCTGTCCCTTCTGCACCCAGAGGGAGATGCTGTTCCACTGATACAGCGCCTGCCGCCGCCTGTCGCCCATGTTTGCTATGCTGGTCTGGCTCTTCATCGACCTCGGCCTAGTCTTCAGTGACGTTAACTTTGTGTCTGGGGTGGGTTACACAAACAAATAGAAGATTCAGACTATCCTCACTAGCTTTCTGCTGGGCCAGGCTAAACTTGCAATCTACAAGACTCGGAAGAATACAATCTCTGGTTCCAGGGCTGTAGACTTGTTGAGGATGTTTGAGGGGTTGGTGAAGAGCAGGGTCACATTAGAATTGATGTTCTGTAAATTGCACAACAATCTTGGTGATTTTGAAAACTTTTTGTGCTTCAAGAACATACTGTATGGTGTAAAATTATGAATTATTTAAGTTTGGTGTTTCAACTATGAATACCTTTTTTTGGGGGTGAGA
>JANTEY010020823.1:13683-27185 GCA_026401145.1 Lepisosteus osseus
AAAGCAAGGTTGTATAAGGTGAGGGGGTCTGCCTTGTGTGTAAAACATGTGGTTGCAATATTGTGAATGTTGTGCTTGAAAAGCTATTGACATGTGAAGAGCACCCCCCTATCCCCATGTACTGCTTCTCTAATGGTGCTGTATAGAAAAAATAAAGAAAAGTTTCACAACCCAAAGCAAGGTTGTAAAAGGTGAGGGGGGCTGTCTGGTGTGTAAAACACTTGGTTGCAGCACTGTGGATGTTGTACATCACAGGACAGACAAACAGACACAAACATACACACACCAGGGCCAGTTTTCCCGTAAGCCAATTAACCTACCAGTATGTTTTGGATTGCGAGAGGGAATCATATCACACATAAGGAGAAAAACCATGGAACCCGGAAAGAACATGCTAACTCCACACACAGGATGGCAAGAATTGAACCCATTTTCTAAAATGTATAACAAAATTAAAGACGGTTAAAATCTGTAATCTTTCCATATTTAATGTCATTAGAAAGTACAATAAGTTCCTGCTTTGTCTAACAATGGTATCAAAAAGTAGTATAAGTGGTGAGAAACCTGTGCTTAATGATAATCAAGAGACTTAGAAGTCACAGAAAATGATTTACGTTGTTTAATTTTTTAACACTAAGTTATGAATGCAGATGCAATTGGTGCCATAGAAAGGGCATTGTGCAATACTGAGCTCCACACCTCCACCTCTGACGCAGCGCAGTGCGTAGCACGCTGTTTTCAGAGCCTCTGATCAGGGAAAAAAGACTTGCTTAACTGTTCTACATAGCAGGAAGACAACAGAATATGATTTTTTTCTATTTGAAACGTGTGTTGTTTTTATGAAATGTGTATACTTTAAATGTTTAATTAAGAAGTAAAAACCTTACAGCGAACACAGAGATTCTAAACTGAACTTGAGGAAGAAAAATCTCCCGTTTTTTGCACATAAAAAGTGGTTATTAACTATACAAGCCTGTTTTTATAGCTTTTAAAGTCGTGCAATTTCTAAACAGGAATACATCATTATATATCGTTTTTGATTTATTTTTTAAGAATTAAAAAAAATCTTTTGCCCAGCCTAATTTTAAAGACCTCTACTTGTGAAACTTTTCACAGCCTGTACATAAAACTATATGCACAATACTGCTGACAGCAGGACAATTCCAATTCTTTACTCAGCAGCTTATTAAAAACAGTACCCATGGTATTCAAACCGATTTTTTTTACACAGAAGACTGACACAAGAAAACATGTGTCAGTCTGTCCGTGGGGGGAAGGTGGACTGTCTTTCATTGGAAGACTTGCACTATTGTACTTTGAAAATGATGAAGCTGAGAAAGTACTTGTGAACCTGGTTTGTTTACAAAAACAATGTAGACACAGAGACTCAGCCTTTGTTGAGTGAAGTTCGGCACAGCCAGCACTCCTGCAGAGAAAGAGGACACAGGGGTGTGAAAGCCGCGCAGCGCCAGGTGAATACACAACATTGATGTAGGGCTTTCAGGCTCACGTTGGTTTGTGCCCTACACCCTGCGGTACTGCTGTGAACATACAGTATGAACATGTTGTGATATTTAGAAATATGAAAAATGTCAATATAATGCCAATAATATTTGTTATTTTAGTTTTCAAAGAAATGTTTATTTGTTGAAAGAAAATGCATGGCAACAGCTGGATTTGAACACACGACCTCAGGGTTATAAGTCAGTCACTTAAGCTATCGCGCCACCGATGCAGTCATGTGATAGCCGTACACATATCAATGCAACGGTATATGAATATAGTTATACCGTTATTAATTTATTGAGATACGCAAATCCATATTATATTTCCTATTAATTCTAAAAGTATGCTTTTGTTTACTCTGATAATGAGCACATTCGCAGAAAAGGTTAAAATTATCACTTTTCACAAAGTATATAAACGTACAATAATATGGTCAGAAGGAGCACGTAAAAACATTTCTGAAATAACCACATTTAAGACTTTGAGGCTGAAAATGTTTAGGGAGAAATGGAATACTGGTGTGTATTTTTTCTTTAAACTACCAAGACCAGCAATATACAGTACAGTTTACATAATATGTTTATGTTCCTAAATTAATATAGTTTATGAGCATGTGAAAGGCATGGTGAATCGGAGATTCTCAAGACTTATTTTGTATGATTGGAAACGAATACGTGATCGTATCAACGAAATGCTGTGGTGTTACTTTTTGTCAATGAAAAAATAAAGTATTTTCGTTTACAAAGACGATTACAAAGAATGTGGACCAGGGTAATACTTTGAGTTTACAGCTTGCCCAAGGTCATTCATTATTAATACTATTAGTAATATCTTCGGTAAAGACTTTGATGCATTAAATATTTTTGCATAATTAAAATATTTTTGATAAAGGTGGTTGGTTGTGTACTTTTGTCCAACTGAGCAATCTTGCTTTCATAAAATATACCAACTTTTTAATGTATAATGATTGACATACTGTAATACACAGTTTAAATTTAAGGAGCATACAACTTAAATTCTTAATTGAATAAAGATTGTCCCTCAGCATTGATCGGGATTCGAAACGGGTGTTTTCTGGTGACAGCTCAAATGCTGTACATGAGAGGTTAAGCTTTACTACCTCCACCTGGTGCTTTTACAAGGTGATTCTGGATACTATTAACATAATATAATTTGCATACGGTAAAGCGCGGTATGATGCGTTAAGACGTGTTTTGATGCGACAAGCACACCATGTTCTACCACAGCGTACCCTGCTTGTTTTGAATGGCTGCATCTGTAAGTCTGCATTATTGTGATTGAGGTTAATTTTATCTCCTATATTTCTTTAATAATTTCAGGCCTGTATTTTTTAGACAATGCCATCTGATCGATATTTTAAAACTTTTATCAAATTAATTTTCAATCGCTATCGCTTTCAGAGTCTCTGCAGTGCAGTGTCACAACCACAATTTAAAAAAACAAAACAATTGATAAGATTTTTATAAGAAAAAGAAAAGAGACAGTTTAAACTCATCTAAGGGAAGTGGACTTGCACTGGAGGAAGGTCTTAGTTTTTACTGTTATTGTTTCTAATCTGTGTCACGACCGCCAGCCAGCGGAGAACAACTCTTAAGCGTTCTAATCAACACCAACAGCAGGTTATTATTAACAAGCGCCGCCGCACACGATAACCTACCTGCACACGCTCTATCGTGCGGCACGCCACGCTATTTATACCATCCTAACCTGCTTCCCGCTGCTCGGTATTGAGTCTACTCCTTGAGAGCTCTACCTGGCGTTTTTCCCGTACCTCATTTATTCTGGATTCTGGGCTCCCCTTCTGCCTTTTCGACTTTGGACCTCGTCTCTCATCTCTGACTGTTTGCCTCCTGTGTTCTCTCCGGATTACGACTTACCTTACCCCTTTTGACCACGACCTTGCCTCTTGCTTCGGATTGTTCGCTTCTTTCGCTCTTCCTGGTTACTGAAACACCCTTTTCCTTTGGACCACGAACTCGCCTATCATATTGGATTGTTTGCCTGCCTTGTCAACAACCCACTCCTGCGTCTGCACAGGATCCTCGTATCTCTCCATCAGGGATTCCTGACAGAATACCTAGCCCAAAAGTCTGACTGGAGCCCTGAAGCCCTGATTTGCCTTTTTTCTAAGGGTCTCTCGGAAGAACAAAAGGACCACCTGGTGCTCACGTAACTTCACACCCGCTCTCTCGAGGCGGCGATCGCTCAGGTGGTTGAATTGGACACTCGCATTCGCCTGTGGAGAGCAGAGTCCGGGACGTCCTGATGGTACTACCCCCACGGTGGCCACTCTGCATCATGCACCCATTTCCTTGGAGGAAAAGGAATGGCGCCGTCGGGAGGGACTGTGTCTGTATTGCGCTGCACCAGATCACTTTCTCTCTGCTTGTCCCTCGAGACCCCCGTATCCCTCTCGAACCCTTCCACAGCCTACTGTTAGAGTCAGTAGTGCTGTTTTTTCTCAAACCTCGTCTGGGCCTTTATTCCCGGCAGAAGTTTCTTGGACTGACTTATACCTTCCCCTTTCGGTTTTTGTTGACTCGGGGGCAACGGGGAACTTTGTAGACACCACTTTTGCTAAGATGCGGAATATTCCCCTGGCTCCGGTCTCGCCCCTTATCTGCATTCAAGCTCTGGATGGATCACTGATTGCGCCTGGACGGATTACCTGGCAGACCGTTCCTCTCTGTCTAACAGTTGGTGCGACACATGTTGAGAATATTTCACTCCTTCTCGTGGACTCACCTGCCTACCCGGTAATCCTGGGTCTTCCCTGGCTCCAGAAGCATGATTCTCACATCTCCTGGGACAAGAATGAAATCATCGCCTGGAGCCATGCCTGTCATGACAACAGTTTTCACCCGCCAGTTAAGGTTGCTGCTGCAGTAACCCCTCTGGAGGAGCAGTCTACCATCCCGCCCCAATATGTGCATCTGAAACAAGCCTTTGATAAGCAGAAGGCTCTTTTGCTTTCCCCTCACCGGACCTGCGACTGTGCTATAGAATTGCTCCCTGGAACCCTTCCACCCAAAGGACGGATCTACCCTCTCACTCAGGCAGAGAATCAGGCTTTGCAAGATTATGTTAAGGAGGCTCTGGAGTCAGGATTCATTCGTCCTTCCTCTTCTCCAGCCTGTGCGGGTTTTATCTTCATTGGGGAGAAGGACGGCTCCTTGCGGCCGTGTATTGATTACAGAGGACTGAACTCCATTACGTACTGTCAAACATCATTACCCCCTGCCTTTAATTCCAGCCGCCTTGGAGTCCGTACGTGGAGCCTCTATCTTCTCGAAGTTAGATCTACGGGGAGCTTACAATTTAATCAGGATACTTGAAGAGGACGAGTGGAAGACGGCCTTTATGACCATGCACGGGAATTTTGAGTATCAGGTGATGCCTTTTGGTCTTGTTAATGCCCCGGCGGTCTTTCAGTCATTCATGAATGACATCTTTAGGGTCATTATCGGGAATTTTGTTTTGGTTTACCTGGATGACATCCTCATCTTTTCTGCCAACCCTAGGGAACATGTCCATCATGTCCAGGAGGTCCTGTCCAGACTCATTGACAATAATCTCTATGCCAAGCTCGAGAAGTGTGTTTTTCACGCCTCTAAGATTCACTTTCTGGGTTACATCATTTCTCCCCTTGGTGTAGAGATGGACTCTGCTAAGGTTGCGGCTATCAATGACTGGCCAGCTCCTCCTAATTTAAAGCAAATCCAATGATTTCTAGGTTTTGCTAACTTCTATAGACGTTTCATCTGGAACTTTAGCTCCGTCGTGGTGCCCATCACGGCTCTAACCCGCAACCGACCAGGCTTGGGTAAATGGAACCCGGAGCCTAACCAGGCTTTTTTACGCTTAAAACAACTCTTCAGCTCGGCGCCACTTCTACAACACCCGGATCCCTCTCAGCCTTTCATTGTTGAGGTTGACACCTCAGCCTATGGGGTAGGGGCAGTCCTCTCTCAGCGGCACAGAGAAAAGTACATTCCACATCCCTGTGCCTTCTTTTCTAAGAAGCTCTCCCCTGCCGTGGTTAATTACAATGCGAAATTGTAATCGTGAACTCCTAGCTATCAAGCTGGCCCTGGAGGAATGAAGACACTGGCTGTAGGGGGCTCATCACCCCTTTGTCATTATTACGGACAATAAGAACCTGGCCTACATTCAGTCTGCCAAACGCCTCAACTCCAGTCAGGCCTGTTGGTCTCCTTTCTTTTCTCGCTTTAATTTTATTATCACCTATATGCCCGGCTCCAAGAATGGGAGGGCTGATGCTCTTTCTCAGATCCATGATCCCCCGGATCTGGACTATCATTTCATCCAACAGAATCCTGGGGGCGATCCACTGCTCTATTGAGGATCAGGTCAGACGTGCCCTCAACAGAACTACAGTTCCTCTCTGCTTTTTATACCGGACCACTTGCGTTCTGCTGTCCTGCAGTGGGGGCATGACTCCCGGTTTGCGGGCCATCCTGGTTGCAGACGCACTCTGGACCTCCTCATGAGGGACTTCTGGTGGCCTTCCATGTGATCTGATGCTGCAGAGTACGCCCGGGCTTGCCCGGTCTGTGCCAGGACCAAGACTCCACGCACTAGGAAGGCCGGCCTCCTTCACCCCCTTCACCCCCCTGGTCCTACATAGCTGTTGACTTCATTACGGACCTTCCTAACAGTCAAGGTCATACGGTAATCATGGTGGTCTCCGATCATTTTTCCAAAGCAGCCCATTTCGTCCCCCTCCCAGCACTGCCCACAGCCCAGGAAATGGCGTCACTGTTTGTGCAGCAGGTCTTCAGGATACATGGTTTGCCCGACGATGTGGTCACGAACAGGGGACCTCAATTTGTCTCGGCCTTTTGGAAGGCTTTCTGTCAAGCTCTGGGGACCCATGTATCTTTGACTTTGGGTAATCATCCTGAGGCCAGTGGTCAGGTGGAAAGCACCAACCAAAGTCTCCTTACCTTTTTGAGAGAATTCACCTCCAACTCACAGGATGATTGGTCGTCACTGCTTCCCTGGGCAGAGTATGCCCACAATTCTCTTAGCTCCTCCTCCACAGGTCTCTCTCTCTTCCTCTGTTCATTAGGTTATCAACCCACTATCATTCCTGTCAACCCTCCGGATACGGTAGTGCCGTTGGTGGACAATATATTTCCAAGCTGCGGAGGACCTGGAGAACGGCGAGGACAGCTCTCGCCAAGTCAACCCAGCGCCAGGCTAAATTCGCCAACCAGCACCGCAGACCAGCCCCCCGTTTTTGGACAGGACAGTTCGTCTGGCTATCAGCGAGGAACTTAACTCTACCCCTGCCTTCCAAGAAGCTCGGGCCTAGGTATATCAGCCCCTTACGGATTCTCTCCCGGATCACCCCGGTTACATTCTGTCTTGCACTTCCCCCCACCCTCAGAATCCACCCGTCATTCCACGTCTCCCTCCTGAAACCCTTCTAGCGCTCGCCCCTTGCGGCTCCCCAATGTGGCCCGCCACCCCCGCATCTCATTCAGGGGCGCCCGGCGTATACAGTCCACAAGATCCTCGACTCCAGATGGAACCACGGTACCCTTCAGTATCTAGTCGACTGGGAGGGCTATGGCCCCTAAGAGAGATCTTGGGTTCCGGAGAAGGATATTTTGGACCCTTTGCAAATCCACGACTTTCAGAGGGACGCCCGTGGGGGGGGGGGTACTGTCACGACCATCAGCCAGCGGAGACCAACTCTTAAGCGATCTAATCAGCACCAGCAGCGGGTTATTATTAACAAGCGCCGCTGCACGTATTAACTCACCTGCACATGATCTACCGTGCGGCACGCTGCGCTATTTATACCACCCTAACCTGCTTCCCACTGCTCGGTATTGAGACTGCTCCTTGAGAGCTCTACCTGGCGTTTTTCCCGTACTTCGTATATTCTGGATTTTGGACCCCTTCTGTCTTTTCGACTTTGGACCTCGCCTCTCTCCTCGGGCTGTTTGCTCTATTTTCTCTCTGGATTACGATTTACCTTACCACTTTTGAACACAACCTTGTCTCTTGCTTTGGATTGTTCGCTTCTATCGCTCTTCCTGGTTACTGAAACACCCTTTTCTTTTGGACCATGAACTCACCTATCGTATTGGATTGTTTGCCTGCCTTGTCAGCTACCCACTCCTGCGTCTGCACAGGATCCTCTCCATCAGGGATTCCTGACAATCTGAGCAGTCAATTAAACAATTAACCTTAGTATCGTATCCCTCAGACATATGCAGGATGTTGCTTATGGTTTTTTACAATTACCTCAACACAGTGACTTCAGAAACACCTCAGAGACAAGTTAGAAGTAATATACTTAATGAATCTCATTATTTAACTCAACATGTTACTGAGAGTTCAGGCTGGAACAGAAAGCAGAGGACACTGGGGCTACAGGGACCAAGACAGACAACACTATTTCACAGCCACTGTCACAAGTGTAGTTTGTCCCCAGCTGAGCTTCACTCTGCCACCTCTCAGACCATGAAGTCAAACAGTGTATGAACCAAAATCTGTCAGACGACTAATCCGGTAGCATAAAAGAACAATCATGTGACCATGCAAATGTTTACTGGCTCTTTAGAAGGTAATTTCCACATAATAGTCTCATACAAATAGCCTCAATAAACTTTTATTTCTGTAGCTTGCAAATATAGAGAACAATCTTAAAATCGATATGATACATAACCATTGAAGATAATCTAACCCATGAAGAATGTTATGTTTTTGGGCAAAACTTTAAAGGTATTATCAGTCGCCTGTACATTGAAAACACCTGTATATTGTTTGATTTTTACTGTTTAATTTAATTAATTACACAAAGGGAAAGGTACAACTATCCTTTGAGGAATGAATGTTCGCAAAATGCTCTATAACAATCATTTGTTTAATGATGACCTGATCAGGAAATTTTGAAAAAAACATTGAAAATAAAGAATTCTTTACTATAAGCATTATTCAGTGTTAATGATGTTGTCTTAGATTGCATTTTATGTTTTAAATGTAATAGAGTTTATGGAAAACATGAGAATAATGCATCTTACTGGGCAGAACCACCTTCTTCAACAGAAGAAATAACATCCTTCAAAATACTGTAAAGTGTAAGAACCGACTGTACAGCATGTTTCACAAAATGGAGAGTAACAAAGAAACTGAAAAAATGGCAACACTAATTTAAGAGATGGAATCGAAACAATTAAATGAAATTTCCAGCACCTTCTCAGGATGTCCTGTGTCTTCATCTTCACCCTCAGCTTCTGCACGAGGTCCCAGCTGCAGCAGTTCAGTTGCTGTGCAGTTCTGTTGAGGGAGGTTTTTTGTAAGGGTGTGTAGCACAATGTGTGTAGCCCCCAGACTTTTGGGCAAGTGTAAGCTCTGACAACAATAGTCTGCTGCAACTTCAGCCTGACTCCTGTAATGGTCAGATATTTAGTCAGTCCCAGATCTACTGTTAATAAAATTCTCAGGGATCCCAGTCTCGTGGGTCATTTCCTGATAGATCAGGAGTTTGGGAGCTTCTCCAGCCTTTGTTGGGCACCAGGCTAGGCAGTGCTTAGAGCCATCAGTGTGCACTGCACAGATTATAGCTCACAGCGACTGTCCTGTAGTAGCATATTTCACTCAATTCTGAAAATGAAAAGAAAAATAATACATGTGTCAGAAAAATATTGAAAACACTAATTCATTAATTAAATTGATTTCAATATATTTTCTATTAATGTATTGTTTTCACATTAAGTAAAACTAAATTATTTCAGTTCCATTCCTACTGTTACACTGTTGGGTAGCGATTAGTAAAGGGATAGACCTTATGCGGGCAGGACATCACAAAACACTGAAGCAACACGGAAATCCAAGGTCATGGTCAAAGACTAGCAAAAGGGTCAAAGAGCCAATAAACTAGAAGAAACTTAGCAAAAGGGTTCCAAGATGAATTCCAAAAATCATGGTCAAAAGGGTAACCAAAAGTCCAAAAACCAAGAAGGATTCCAGAGAAGGTAACGTAGTAGAAGGCCTGTAGGTGTGGTTAACCTACGCTGCCCAAGAGTGGATAAAGCACTTTCTCTTGGTTTGGATGTCCTGTGGTGGCAGGATGTTGGAACTATAACATTACTGGCCCCTTAGGGGCAGCTCCTGACACCCTTGCGGGACGGTTTGGGAATCAGTGGTGGAAATCATGAATTAATGTGCGGTCAAGAATGTCTTTCTCGGATACCCATGAACGCTCCTCTGATCCATAGCCTTCCCAGTCAACTAGATATTGCAATCTCCAACAATGCAAGCTGGATTCCAGGATTTCATTTACTGTGTAGGCTGGTATACCATCAATGATTCAAGGTGGGGGTGGACGAGGCTGAGGTTGCAACGATGGAGATTTATGGTAGGGTTTGAGTAGTGAAACGTGAAAGGCAGGGTGAATCCTGAGAGTGGGTTGAAGGGCCAAATTTGCGGGAACACTGCCGAAGTAGTAAATTAAGGGTAGATAACCACACAAATTGTCCACGTCTGAGCCGGGATACCGCACAATGGTAGTGGTCGATGGTTTTCTTTTGCCAGTCCACTGTACCGTACTGGTGAGGATTCTGGTATGAGAGGTGGTTGATATTCCAAAAAGTATTGAAAAGGAGACATACCTGTTGAGGACGTTGAGAGGGAATTGTGTGCATATTCAGCCCAAGGTAGGAGACGTGTCCATTCGTCCTGAACTGATGACATGTAGGCCCATAAATATGTCTGCAGTTCCAGGTTTATGTGTTCTGTTTGTCCATTGGACTGTTGGTGGTAGCCAGATGTTAAAGAAACCGATGCCAATAAAGAATGGAAGAAGGCTTTCCAGAACCTGGAGATGAATTGTGGTCCATGGTCCGAGACAACGTCTTTTGGGAGACCATGAAGTTTGAACACATGTTAAACAAACAAGTCAGCCAAACAAAATGTGTAGTTTTGGAAAATCTGTCAACGATAACCAATATGTCCATGACTCTTGAGAAGATCTGTAATAAAGTCAGCAGTGATGTGAGACCAGGGACAATCAGGTACAGGTAAGGGTTGTAGTGAGCTTGCCGGTCTCATACGGGGCGACTTAATCCTGGTACATGTCTTTACATAGTCTGATACATGACTCATGGGAAAGAAGGGCAGCTCTCAGTCATGAAGTGTTAAACTCACAGGGCTATAAGCACTCCCAGATCACTGAAGCATGTGCTGCCAATGCATGGAATGCAATTTCCATGAAAAGTGAAGCATCCACAGATTTCAGATACTGAATGAGAAGGTTAAACACCTGTTAAATGACACAACCAGGGCCCAGGGAGCTGGGTACCTGGATTGTCACAGAAACACAGAGACACAGACTGTGGGGAGCTGGTCCCAGGTGGTGAAAAGAAATAAATGTCAACGCTCCCGTCCGAGCAATTCCTCCCAGTAGCAATCAATGACAGATGTGTCTCACTCCTATCTCTAAAATCAGATCTGTGAGCTCAAGGCCAGGGCACATCCAGTGCTAGTATAATGGAACGATGCATATTCTTTATATCAGGAACATCTGTTTTCAAATACAGTGGAATTCTCAACCTAAAAAAACTTGGTCAAGCTATTACTGTCTAGTTTCTAGGGACAGAATTCTGAATTTTTCTATTCAGAATTTTGACAGGGGTTCCTGTATTTTTGTTTAGATATAGACATTTCTAATGTTAATGTACTAAAAATGTATTTTTAATGGAAGAGAGGATTAAGGCTCACATGGTTCTAGCTAGCTGTTAGAACTGAAGAGAGAAATGAGCAGGTGCTAAAGTGAGTGTGGTTAGTGAAAAGATAAAGCTGTGTGTAAAGATCAAATATGACTAAGTTGTAAAGCTGATTAAGGGTGCTAGAATTAATTATCCAGTAAATGGGAGAAATATTTTACCTACAGGTATACAGTAGTTATACTGTTCCTTGTATATTTAAGTGTTCTGGTTGTGGGGTTGTAAAACTCTGCAGTAATTCATGCTAAAGTACATCTTCAGCACTCATTGACCACTCATCATAGAGGTTGCAATGCAGAACCCAGCTTCACACCAGCAGTTTACTAATGGTCAAATACGAACTCTGCAAAGGAACCTCTTTCTTCACTGTCACCCGACAGACATGATGTCTCTGATTCTGAGGAGCATCTCAACACTTTTGGTGTCTGTATTCTCAGCCCCAGTGTTCTTTGACCAATCAGTTTGACCAGCATACTGGACTAAGAGGAAGACTGTGAGTGGCCTTGTTCACTGCCAGACCAGAGCAGGACATTAATATTGTCTGAAGCAAAATTATTTCTTCAGCCCACTATGTGGAATGGTGGAGAGGGTACAGAAATTAATTTTTAATTTAAGCTAATTGAACATTTGAAATGTTTGATTTTTCTATCAGAAAATAATTCTATATCAACCCCAAATCAAACTTCCATGATGAAGTTTCCAAGGCTGGAGATTTGACTATACAGAAGTCTCTCTGTCTTTAGGAATCTTTAAGCATTTAACCACAAAAGGCTTCTGGGTTTTATTAAAGGAATACCTTTTAATTAACAAAGAGCAGTTTAATAAACTGAGAAGCAGAAATAAAGAGAGAAGTACAGATGCAGCCATTCAAAGTGCGCGTTACAGACACGTACCGCAGGTGGCGTCGTGCAGTGTGACGCAAGATGACGCTCGGCACCGCAGTACGTGATTGGTTGACTGACAGGGGCATTCGTGGTCCGTTGGTCTGTCATAGAAAGACTTACAGTAAACGTCTTTGCTTTGCCCGTTGGAGATATTGAATTTTACCACTGAAGGGAAATCTTAGTAGCTGAGCATAAAAAGAATAGGAGCATACTGTAACGTGTGTGAAGGCCATAAACGATATTAATTTTGGAACATAAACATACAGTATATGGCTGGTCTTGGTACTCTAAAGAAAAAAATACACACCAGTATTCCATTTCTCCCTAAACATTTTAAGCATCGAAGTCTTTAACTAAAGAGATACCGGAGTCAACAAGCATACTTTTAGAATTTGATTAAAAGGGAATATAATATTGAATCGCGTATATATTTTATGAAAGCAAGATTGCTCAGCTGGACAAAAGTACACAACCTAACTTTATCAGAAATATTTATGCATCAAAGCCTTTACCGAAGATATTACTAATAGTATTAATAATGAATGACTTTGGACAAGCTGTATACTCAAAGTATAATTTCTTTAGCAAATTTGTACAAGCACTTGGAATCTGTCCAAGCCCTACTTTGTCAGGCATTTTCTTTTACTGCAACAGACATAAAAACCCCCTTGCTTTTAACAGGGTGTTTCATAATTTCTAACTACGAAAATGATTTAAAATGCGACACTTATCATTCAACTAAAGCTCAAAATATCACAAGGATCCTCAAGAGCACAGCAAACACTGTATTAAAAGATACTTGTATGAGATACATGAGAATCCAGGCTTTTTTTCTCAATGCTTTCTTTTCCGTATACCAGATTTTATGGAACCACTTCAGAAGGGTGTCAGCCAGTCAGATTCCAGGAATCGGTACTTTAAAGGAAAAATACACACCGGTATTCCATTTCTCCTTAAACATTTCAAGCATCGAAGTATTTAACTAGCATGTGAAATAGCGTGTGAAAAAGTGGTAGTTTTAAGCTTTTCTGCTAATATAATATGGAATCGCGTATCTAAAGAATTTAATAACGTTATGATTATATTCGTGTACTGCGACAGGGCTGTGTAGGGCTGTTTCGCCTCTCTCTTCATGTGATTTCCCCTGTAGCTTACTGGTCTACGTGCCCGCTTACCAACGCACAGGTTGTGTGTTCAAATCCAGCCTGGTGCTGGACTTTTCTTTTAACAAACATTTCTTCGAAAAAATAGGATAGCGATATTATGGACAATCAATTGACTTTTATATTTCAAAATATCACAACATGATCGATTCTAAGTCATTTTTGAT
>JANTEY010020824.1:63-12612 GCA_026401145.1 Lepisosteus osseus
GACAGTGCTGTCAGTCAGACTCCCAGTGCGCAGCAGTCTGATCCACTCCTGGTTTTACAGCGTTATCAAAGACTCAATCCTATAAGAGCTTTACAGGCCTTCCGAATGCTTCACAGCCCTCTGTCTTATTCTGAGCCTTTCACACAGCCCTACAGTTAATTTCCCAATCCCAGCTCCGCCCACACCACAACCCTCATCCCCCTACACTCGGAAACCCAGGATCTGCCTCGCCACCACACTGCCCTCCCTCTCAGATTAAGACTGGGGGCTCAGTGTCAGAGGCTGGGGGGGATCATATCCTGCTCATGGGTGCAAGCTGGTTTTCAGTTTAATCCCCAGTGACAGTCACACATTGAGAAGTAAAGAGACTGGGGCTGGACTTTGTGGCTCTGGAGTGTAGAGGCTAGGGATCTGGGCTGTAAGGGTCTCGGCAGGGCTGTGTGGTTCAGTAGGGATAATAATAATAATAATAATAATAATAATAATCGCTTACACTTATATAGTGCTTTTCTGGACACTCCACTCAAAGCGCTTTACAGGTCAGGGGGAATCCCACTACCGCCACCAATGTGCAGCCCCCCACCTGGATGATGCGACGGCAGCCATAGTGCGCCAGAACGCTCCCCACACACCAGCTCTCAGTGGGGAGGAGAGCAGAGGGATGGAGCCAGTTCAGAGAGGAGGGGTTATTAGGAGGCCATGATGGGTAAGGGCCAATGGGAAATTTGGCCAGGACACTGGGGTTACACCCCTACTCTTCTCCAGAGACACCCTGGGATTTTTAATGAGCACAGAGAGTCAGGACCTGTTTGACGTCTCATCCGAAGGATGGCACCTGTTTACAGTCCAGTGTCCCCCGTCACCATACTGGGGCATCAGGACCCACACAGACTGCAGGGTGAGAGCGCCCCCTGCTGGCCCCACTCACACCTCTTCCAGCAGCAGCCTTAGTTTTTCCCAGGAGTCTCCCCTCCAGGTACTGACCAGGCTCACACCTGCTGAGCTCCAGTGGGGGGGGCAGCCAGCTGGGAGCTGCAGGGTGATCTGGCTGCTGGCCATAATAGGGATAGTGAAAACTACTAGGGCACCTAATACTAGTATTTCATGCGGCGAAAAGCCAACTCAGGGGACGTCTTCACAATTTCTTCTCAATACTAGTATGTATGAATACTAGGGACCACCCTTCCCATGGGAGCAGAAATCTCCTCTGTGAAAGGTTACAGCATGCCATTTTTGTATATATATGCGATGTACTGAATTATTATCCAGGTGGGGGCTACACATTGGTGGCGGTAGTGGGATTCCCCATTACCTGTGCAGCGCTTTGAGTGGAGTGTCCAGAAAAGCGCTATATAAGTGTAAGCAATTATTATTATTATTATTATTATTATTAATGTGATGGCTGCTTATTTCTGTCAACAGACTGGACCCCCCCCCCCATGAATCATTCCAGCCGAAAGAGAACCAGCCTCCTCCCTCCTCCTGTGTTTCACAAGCAGCTGGGGGTGAGGACTCGTGTTCATGCCCTGAGCATCGGGATAGCAGGGTGTCCAATTAGCGGACAGAGGTCTTAATTAAAGCCGAGCGGAAGAGTTAACTTCGTGGTTTCTACCACTACTGTGCAGGCAGGACAACACCGTGAGATTGTAGAGAAATGTAGAAAAAGACTAAGGCCAGTTTTCCTATGAGCCAGTGAACCCACCAGCATGTCTCTGGACTGTGGGGGGGGGTTAAACCCACATGGACACAGGGAGAACGTGCAAACTCCACACAGACAGAGCACTCCAGGGGTCCAACGCGGGGCCGCAGTGCTGTATGACTGAGGCACAGCCAGCGGGAAGACAGCGGACCCGGAGTCCTCAGCTTCCTGGCTTGAGGCAGCCACCTGACCAATGGTCTGCCTCCAAGTCGGTCAGGTGACGGAGGATGGCGCAGTGCCTTCTGGGAAATGTAGTTCCCGACGCGAGCCGCCATCTTTGCCAGAGCCCCGCGCCCTCTCGCGCCACACGACCGCTGACGGGCGGGGGATTGAAAGCAGGGCCCCCCCCTGGTACGGATAATCACGGCGGGGAAAAAAAAGCCACTACACAAGAGGTGCCGATCGACCTTTTATTGCGTGTGAACAGCATCGCCGGAGCCCCTTCAGAGCGGTCGATATCCCAGCAGCCCCCTCCCCCTACTTCGGCCCCTCGACCGCCTTCCCGGCCTCCTGGGGGGCGGGGGGGTTCAGCTTGTCCAGCTGCGCCACCACGCCGTCGTACTCCTGCTGCCACTGCTCCTTGCTCAGGGCCGAGGGGCTGACCTCCAGGAACCTGTAGGCCTCCTTGGACTGCAGGATGAACATCCCGCGGACGTGCATGCAGACGTTGCAGAAGCTCTTCCAGATCTGCGGGGAAGGGGGAGGAGGAGAAGCGCAGACGTGAGGCGGGAAACGAGAGCGATCCTGCCGTCTGAGCCGCGCGACTCCAGTTCCCCAGTTAGACCCGCGCGGTTCGGGATAAATAGTGGCGGGTCTTATCATAATGATTAAGAATTGCTTGCACTTGTAGAGCGCTTTTCTGGACCCTCCACTCACAGCGCTTGACAGGTCAGGGGGAATCCCACTACCGCCACCAGTGTGCAGCCCCCACCCTGGATGATGCGACGGCAGCCATAGTGCGCCAGATCGCTCCCCACACACACCAGCTCTCAGTGGGGAGGAGAGCAGAGGGATGAAGCCAGTTCAGAGAGGGGGGTTATTAGGAGGCCATGATTGGTAAGGGCCAATGGGAAATTTGACCAGGACGCCGGGGTTACACCCCTACTCTTTTCGAGAAACGCCCTGGGATTGTTAATGAGCACAGAGAGTCAGGACCTCGGTTTGACGTCTCATCCGAAGGACGGCGCCTGTTTACAGTCCAGTGTCCCCCGTCACTATACTGGGGCATTAGGACCCACACAGACCGCAGGGTGAGCGCCCCCTGCTGGCCCCACTAACACCTCCTCCAGCAGCAGCCTTAGTTTTTCCCAGGAGTCTCCCCTCCAGGTACTGACCAGGCTCACACCTGCTGAGCTCCAGCTGGGGGGAGGCTGCCAGTTGCCATCTTGGGCGCGAGAGGGGGGTTTGAGTCCAGTTCCGCGAAGCGCGGTTGAGAGCAACAGGATTTATCCATGCCGCCCCGAGGCCTGGAGAATAACGCGGGCCAATCGGAATCAAAACGCACCCATCAGCCAACCAGGAATCGTGGGGGGGGGGGTAGTTTATGTGCTAAACATCCAGACGGCCCCCGGTGCCTTCTGGGATAGAATACCCGCCTTTCACGGGTCAGGGATGATCCTGTGGGTGGTTCGTCGCTGCAGGGGTTTGCGAGACACGCGGACCGCCCCCCCCCACCGCCCCCCCCGCCCGATCCACAGCCACATCTCCCGATCGCCTGCGTCCCCTGTGAAACCTCCCACCTTGCTCTTCAATCTCGGAGCTATCGCTGTAGGCTACACTTTTCACTCTCGTTTCTCTTATCTCCACCTGACAGGACGACAGAACAGACACCACCCAGGACAAGCGCCGCACCGGTCAGGAGCCACAGTAACATCAGCGCCTCAGCGGCTCAGGGGCTGCCTGTAGGATTGTTGGTGCTGCAGTACAATTTCTGGACAAGTCGGAGTGCCTGGGGGTGTCCAGGACAAAGATCAGGGGGCCAGCAGGTACCAGATCAGAGAAGTTCAACCCGACCGAGAGAGACGCCGAGCAGGACAGCTCTGTCCGGGGGGGGGGGCGCCCCCCCCAGATCGATCTACCAGAATCGAGCGGAAAAACCAACTGACCGGCTCGGCCTTATCCAGGCTGGACAGGAAGTCCATCTCGCAGTCCTCCAGGAAGTCCAGCATGTCCTCTCCGGCGAAGGTCCTCTGCTTGAGGTTGTCCAGCGCCACGCCGGTCATCTCCCAGAACTTCTTCATCTGCAGCAGGATCTCCTGGATCTTGGTCAGGCACTTCTGGACCTCCGCCAGCATCTTGGGGTCGCCAATGGATCCTGGGAGGCAGGGGAGGAAAACGGGAATCGTTGGAGAGGCTGGATCAAAAGGCAGATGTCTCTGGTTAACTATGGACAGGAGTAGTGCTGAGGCTTTTGAAGCTCACTGCAGAGAAAGTTACATTTAATTTGCCTTTGCAGCGTTATTGTTCATCCTGATTTGTTGCTACCTGGGGGATAAAACCATCCCTTGAAAAGTGAAGAACTCTGCAGGGGTGCAGATAAAACCCAAGAGGCTCTTCTGTACACAGAGGGTGGTGGGGGTGGGGAACAAGCTGCCTAGCCCTGTAGTTGAAGCCGATACCCCGGCTCCTCTCCAGACACAGCTGGGTGAGCTCCTCCAGGCAGGACAGGGGGGTCTTCTGTACACAAAGGGTGGGGGGAGTGGGGAACACCCTGCCCAGCCATGTGGCTGAAGCCGACACCCAGAATTGGGTCGACACGCAGCTGGCTGAGATCTGCTTCTCAGTCAGTTACTGATCTGCCAGCCGAGCCTGGAGGTTACAAACAGGACGTTTTCGTGCACCGAGCTGCCGGACCGGGACAGGCCTGTCCTGAGCTGCCGGTGGGAATCGGGGGTCGCCGGGGCCGTGACCTCACCCCGGCGGACAAGCCTCGTCCCAGCAGCCCCCCACGGTCCGGCAGCCCGCCCGCCTACCGGTTTCAACCCTGGCGACAGCTCAGGTCTGTTAAAAGCAAACAATCACGTAAAAAATCAAAACGCATTTCCCTAAATCCTGACTTTGCTATGGGCTTGAAGCCGAGAGCGGGACTTCAGTCAGGACAGGAGCGGCTCCTTCACACAAAGGGTGGTAGGGGTGTGGAGCAAGCCGTCCAGCCACGTTGTTGAGGCCAACACCCCACACAAAACACGTCCCAGAGGCCCCATGATCCCGCCTACCCATGTCGATCTGGACCTTGGCGTAGTCCAGCTGCAGCCGGATCAGCTCCTTCTCCTTCTGCCACATCTCCGACACCTTGGCGTCCTTGCGGCTGCGCAGCTCCTCCAGCTGGACCTTGAGGGTCTCCACGGCCGCCTTGTCCTTGGGGTTGTTGGTGGCCTTCTGGATGGCGTTGATCATGTTGCCCAGGATGGGCACCACGGCCGCCACGATGCCGAACTTGCGGTCCCGATCCCCGATGCTGCTGATGAGGCCCTGCAGCTCCTTGTTCTTGTCCTGGATGTCCGTCTCCAGCTGGTCCCTCTCCCCCTGCAGCTGTTTGACCGAGGCGTCCAGCTTGCTGCACTGTCCCTCCAGGGCCTGGGCCTCCGCCGTCTTCTCCTTCTTCTGCTGCTCCTTGTCCGCCTTGGTCTTGACCACGTCGCTGCAGGTGTCGCCCACGCCTTTGCTCAGATTCTCGTACCTGCAGGAGGAGACCGGGTGTGACCCCTCTTTTGTGTGGAAGCCCCCCCTTCCCTCACCGAGACCGTACGGGACAGGAGAATCTGAGCCAGCGAGCCGAGAGACGGGGGGGGGAGAGACGTCCACCTGCTGAAAAACTGAGACTGCTGCTGGGAGAGGTGTGAGTGGGGCCAGCAGGGGGCGCTCTCACCCTGCGGTCTGTATGGGTCCTAATGCCCCAGTATAGTGACGGGGGACACTGGACTGTAAACAGGCGCCGTCCTTCGGATGAGACGTAAAACCGAGGTCCTGACTCTCTGTGGTCATTAACAATCCCAGGGCGTCTCTCGAAAAGAGTAGGGGTGTAACCCCGGCGTCCTGCCCAAATTTCCCATTTCATGGCCTCCTAATCACCCCCCTCTCTGAACTGGCTCCATCCCTCTGCTCTCCTCCCCACTGAGAGCTGCTGTGTGCTGAGCGGACTGGAGCATCATCCAGGTGGGGCTGCACACTGGTGGCGGTAGTGGGATTCCCCCTGACCTGTCAACCGCTTTGAGTGGAGGGTCCAGGAAAGCGCTATATAAGTGTAAACAATTATTATAATTATTATTATTATTATTATTACTATTATTATTATTATTGCTGCTTGAAAGCAGCAAAACTGATACCCCAGTAAAACTGTAACAGGCATAATAATATTTCATATTTATTAATTAACCATACTACTTTTAACTATTTTTTGCACTGTTCCAAGAATTACCTTGCACTGTTTTTGTCCTGTTATATTTCCTCTGTTTGCGGAATTTTGCACAGTTTTGATGACTTGATTACATGTTATTTATGTTATGTTATCACATGTTACTGTTATTGCTTTTGCGTAGCTGTCTATTGTCTTATCTTCTGTCCTATTCATATACTGCACCTGAGTGACTCATGAGAAACATGTTTCATTATACTATGCACCTGTGTTAGTTTAATGACAATAAAGTTGAATTGAATTGAATTGAAAGCAGCCTGGGACCCATGGGAAGGAGCCTCCCCCTGTTCGCCAGCAGAGGGCAGCAGTGGGAATGATTCACTGCTACAGCTAGAGTTGTGCACATCTACTGTCCCAGCACTGCCCGTTCTTGGTGTTGGGTTGCGCGTGACGGCGGGCTGTTGTGACTCGCTATTGACCGGTTTGTGACGTGCCGTGCACACTGAGGGGCGTCGTCTTTTTGTACTGTGGGCCTCCTGAGAGAACGGAGTAGAAATGGCCGACCCTGCGCTCTGACCCCCAGCTTCTCTCTCTCCCCCTGTCTGTGTGTCTCCTGGAGAGCCAGCTGGGGTCTGCGACAAGACCAATTCCTCATGCGAGAAACTGTATAAAGGGCCCATAACGTAATCTTATAAACAACTCTGCCTCTCATTGGCTCCCTGGCCTACTTCGGCTCTGTGATCTTGAAGCTACTGGGTGACCGATGAAGAGTTTTGACTGCCGCCAACAGCAGAAGAGGATCTCGCGGTACTTTCTCCTAGTTGGTCAAATAAGGTCTTCAGTGGTGTCAGGACACTTCACACTAACATGAAGAAACCGCAGACAGGATGGGAGCGGATAATTCGAGCCTCACAGGAAGTGCTTTACACAAAGGGTGGTGGGAGTGTGGAACAAGCTGTTCGGTCGGAATGCATCCCGATATCCCGGTGTCACTGGCTGCTTGCGGTGACGGGGGGGGGGTCTTACTTCTCCACCGAGCGGTCCACCTGGTGGCAGATGTCCTCGATCCAGCCCTTGGACTTGTCCAGGAACTTCTTGGCCAGCGCCACGTTCCTCTTCTTCACCGCCGTCCGGATCATCGGCATCATGGTGCCGACGATGTTGGTCCCCGTACTGGCGCACTGCGAGCGAGATCAAGCCCCGGCACCGTTATCTCTGTTCGCAATGCTGATCCCCCACTGTCTCAGAGTCTCCAGCGCTGTTATCTCAACAGGGAGGACGCCCTGGTTCTAGATTTTAGGATGTATTTTACAGCAGACTATCCATCCATCACACACCCTGGACAGGACACCAGTCCATCACAGGACACACACACACTCACACACCCTGGACAGGACACCAGCCCATCACAGGACACACACACACTCACACACCCTGGACAGGACACCAGTCCATCACAGGACACACAAACACCCTGGACAGGACACAAGTCCATCACAGGACACCCACACACTCACACACCCTGGAAAGGACACCAGTCCATCACAGGACACACACTGGACAGGACACCAGTCCATCACAGGACACACACACACACACAATCACACACCCTGGACAGGACACCAGTCCATCACAGGACACACACACTTACACACCCTGGGCAGGACACCAGTCCATCACAGGACACACACACACACACACACACACACACACAACTGAGACACACACAGACTCACATGGAGCAGCAGGCACACAGACCCACCTGGAGCAGCAGGCACACAGACTCACCTGGAGCAGCAGGACCTCGGAGGAGGCGAACAGCTGCTGGCTCTCGGTGGCCTTGAGCCTCAGCTTCCTCTCCAGCTCGGGGTGGGTGGCCAGACACAGGTAGGACAGGTGGAAGAGCAGAGCCGTCTTCTCTGCGGCCGGGACCATGTCCCGGAACATATCCATGTCGTTCATCAGCTGCTGATCCGCAGGCACTAGGTCTGAGAGACATTCAACAAAAAAAAACAGGCTTTTTAAATATTTTCTTCACCCCCACGTCCCCCATGTCAAAACCTTTCCAACCCAGAGCGTCCAACATGAAGACCTTGAGCCCCTGAGCCCGTGTGAATCTTCCTGAGCGTCTGCCCTGAGCAAACACCTTCAATAACTGAAATCAAGACAGTTCACTGTGGCTCAGCTCGTGAATCCTAAAGCCTCCCCACACCTCCGCAAGACAGCAAGGGGTCAAAAAGCACAGCTGCAGGCGGAGCATCACAATATCCGATTGGGGTTGGCGGCTCAGACCACGCTTACCGCGACACTGAGACATCTTGAAGCAGGTTCGAGGGCGGACTTCGGCACTGAAACGTCTCTCCTGCAAAGAGAAAGAGGCTGTTTTGTTGTTTTTTTTTTAAGGCAAAAATCACGAATATAAAGTTGTTTCCCTCTAACCCCCCCGCCGTTCCTCTGCCAGAACACCGGCTCGGCGCCCGAGGGGTTCGAGATGAACCGCAACTCAAGCTGAGAGACCGACACGCTGCTTGGGACACCCTACTGGGGAGGTACCCGGTGGAGAAAGCACGCGCCGATTTCAAGTCTACACAAGTCTCAGCAGCATTGTCTAGGGGCCTCACAGCTCACTGGAATGCTGTGCAAAGCGTCGTAAACTGACCCCTCTTAACCATTGATCAGTTTCTGTGTCCGGGGGTGGGGTGGGGCGGACAGCACAGACACCCCTCCCCCCCAAATCGAAAGCACGTGGCGAAGGCAGCAGACGGGATCGCAGAGCCTAAACGGGTTCCGGTCAAATTCCGGGTGGACTTTTAAAACCCTCCTGCTCACCTATAGGGCTCTGCATGGCTGGGCGCCTCAGTACCTGTCTGAGCTATCGTCGTCCTACCCCCCACCTCGCAACCTTCGCTCTTCAAATTCTGCCCTCCTAACTGTCCCCCCAAGCCCGTCTACACTCTAGGGGTGACAGGACCTTCTCCTGTTATTCCCCCAAGCTCTGGAACTCTCTGCCCAAGGATATCAGAGAGGCACCTTCTCTAAACTCCTGCCAATCCAGACTCCAAACCCTCTTCTTCAGAAGAGCCTCTCCTGAACTGGTTCTGTCCTTCACCCCCTCTGCTTCTCCTAGTGCCACAACCCCCAGTCTCCTCTGTGTGCTGTCATTGTGTCTTATCTGGTGTATTCTTCTTATTTATTGTTATTTATATATATATTGTTATTTATTATATAACTGAGAACAGTCCCTCTGTCTCAGCTACACTCTCTCAGCAAAATCAGCAAAACCTGTTGTTGTTTTGAGAGGGCGTCATGGAGCTGCCTCTGTAGAGATGTTTTTCTTTTTTGTTGAACAACGAAAGGATCTACAAATACCACACAAAATAAAGGTCTATTGCTTTCATCTTTCGGTTGTTTTTACATAAGGAACTATATACATCCTGTAAAGCACTTTGAGAGGCCACCTTTAAAGGCGCTATGTAAAATACGGCTGATTATTATTATCCTAAACGGATATAGTAAGGCATCCCGGAGCAGGTTAATAAAAAAAAGCGTTAAGACTCACGTCTGTACGATGCTCTCTTGGCTGTTCCTGTGAGGACTGCGACAGGGTGCCCTTCCCCGAGCCTCTCTTATAGCGCTGCGAACAGGTAAGAAACACCATATAAGGCGCGCAGGGCTGCCGAAACCCGCCCCCCTACTCACACTGCTCCAGGGCTGGGGTGGGGGGTGGGGGGTGGCGTCTGAAATTCGGAGAGGGGGGAGGTGAAGCGGAGCCGGCGTGACTGACCCAGAGGAATTTCCCAACCTGGGCCCCCTGACCGATCGCGATCGAAGAGGCCGACTGAGCAGGGCCGTCTGGTCCTGAGCAGCCAAGCGGGGTTTCACTCCAGCGCCCTCACGATCATTGTCAGAATAATATTATTCGATTATTGTTATTATAATCTGCAGCTACATCGACGGTAGTGAGGTTCTGAATTGTTATTATTATTATTATTATTATTAATAATAATAATAGCAAGTGGAGCTGTATGTCCTGAGGTATAATAATAATAATTAATAATTGCTTACACTTATATAGCGCCTTTCTGGACTCTCCCCTCAGAGCTCTTCCCAGGTCAGGGGGATCCCCTCCAGCCCCCCCCCCTCCCAGTGTGCAGCCCCCACCTGGATGATGCTCCAGTCCGCTAAGCACACAGCAGCTCTCAGTGGGACAGCAGGCTCTTCCGAACAAGACGCCCAGCCCTGTGGTTGAAGCCGATACCCTGGCCGATACCCTCAATAATAATCATCTTTATCACCATCTTTACACTCTCTATATAGCGCCTTTCCCTCTATATAGGGTCCTTGCTGGACCCTCCCCTCAGATCTCTTCCCAGGTCAGGGGGATCCCCTCCAGCCCCCCCAGTGTGCAGCCCCCACTTGGATGATGCTCCAGTCCGCTCAGCACACAGCAGCTCTCAGTGGGGAGGAGAGCAGAGGGATGGAGCCAGTTCAGAGAGGGGGGTGATTAGGAGGCCATCATGGGTCAAGACCAGGGGGGGTAATTAGACCAGGACACTGGGGTAACACAGTGGAAAATAATGCAGTGGAAAAACACAGCACTAAGCCCCTTTCTCATATATCCCCTTTCCTTAGGACAAGAAAGATTACAACATAGAAACAAAAGAAGCTGCCAAGACATGTTCTGCAAAGCTTAGCAATTTGCACTCGGCTAATTTGGTGACCTAGACAGTCTTGACAAACTGTCTTCTGACAATCTGCACGTAGCACGATATTTTCCTAAGGCTCTTAACATTTTAAGAATCCATTTACTTATTAGATTTCCACTTCCCACGTCTATTTTTGGGGGGCGTTAAGTTAAGTAGGCAAAAGTCCTTTTGTCCAAAACTGAGGGCCCCCCCCCGATACCCCGGCTTGCCTCAGGACACAGCTGGGTGAGCTGGGTGAGCTCCTCCGGTCAGGACAGGAGGCTGTTCTGTACACAGAGAGGGGTGGGAGGGTGGAACAAGCTGCCCAGCCCCTGTGGTTGAAGCCGATACCCTGGCTTCTCTCCAGACACAGCTGGGTGAGCTCCTCCAGTCAGGACAGGAGGCTCTACTGTACACAGAGGGTGGCGGGGGTGGGGAACAGGCTGCCCAGCACCGGGTCTTCGGCCCCTTCGGCAGACACCTCTACCAGGAGGCACTCCTGCAGACCCCATTACAGCATTCTCACACCAGCAGCCCCCCCCAGTGTTTCTCCCGCTAATGTACGCAGCTGTGTGGACAGGGGCTGACGTGAGACCCTTTTCTGTGTCAGTGAAAGCACCAGAGTCACGTGTGTTCACAGCAATGTACAGCGATTTCAGCAACCAGACACGGTACATGTCAGGGTCTGAGGGAGGGGTCCCACACTGAGAGGCTGGAGGAACTGAGTCTCTTTAGTCTGAAGGGAGGGTCCCACGCCGCCAGGTTGGAGGAACTGAGTCTCTTTAGTCTGAAGGGAGGGTCCCACACTGACAGGCTGGAGGGACTGAGCCTCTTTAGTCTGAAGGGAGCATCCCACACTGACAGGCTGGAGGAACTGAGTCTCTTTAGTCTGAAGGGAGCGCCCTGCACTGCCAGGCTGGAGGGACTGAGTCTCTTTAGTCCGACTTTTAATGTCAGGATCTCCAGCCTTAGTGTCGACATCGCAACGATACCACCTCTTTGATTCATGCTGTCTGAAGCTTCTTTCGACTGTAAGATGAGAAACTGTTGCCTACAGAAAATAAGCGCTTTGCTCAGGAGTGGCTGCAACAATAAAAAAAAAAAACTCGCTTACGAGAATCGGGACCAATAAATAATCCGGTTTCGTTTTTTGTACGACATGAAAACATAGTTCAAAGTCATAGAACCACGCCAAAATGGAGGACAATTACAGTAAATACAAAACCTGTTTTGATAGAGCCAATATTGGAATACAGGTCCTGACCAGTTGAAATTAACGACAGAAGCCACAGGGGTTCACTCACTTACAGAGCGCCAGAGACTTGTGCAGACCTGAGCTTCGACTGTGCCAGGAAATGATTCACAGCTGTCGAAGAGGCCTGACAGAGCATGTTCTGTTACACTCTCGTCCCCTCCAGCACTGGCCTCTGTTATCGACACACTTTCAAAATGTCTTTACTCCCGGCCCGGGGACAAAGTCAACCCAGCGGACGTCTGAAAAAGAGCAGGGAGACAGGAGCTCCTCGAAAGAGCATTCGGAAGCTGAGACACCACACTTTACACTGCGGGCAGTGGGGGTGGGGAACAAGCTGTCCAGCCATTGTTGAAGCCGATACCCCGGCTTCTCTCCAGACACAGCTGGGTGAGCTCCTCCAGTCAGGACAGGAAAGCTCTTCTGTACACAGAGGGTGGTGGGGGTGGGGAACAAGCTGCCCAGTCCGTGTGGTTGAAGCCGATACCCTGGCTTCTCTCCAGACACAGCTGGGTGAGCTCCTCCAGTCAGGACAGGAGGCTCTACTGTACACAGAGGG
>JANTEY010020824.1:38254-60820 GCA_026401145.1 Lepisosteus osseus
AGGCCTACAGGTTCCTGGAGGTCAGCCCCTCGGCCCTGAGCAAGGAGCAGTGGCAGCATGAGTACGACAGCGTGGTGGCGCAGCTGGACAAGCTGAACCCCCCCACCCTCCGGGAGCTGCCGGACCAAGATGCTGGGAAGGCTGTTGAGGGGCCGAAGTAGGAAGGTGCTTCAAGTCGGGGGGGCTGCTGGGATATCGACCGCTCTGAAGGGGTCGACTCCTCCCTTCGCCCCCATCGTGGGGTTCTTGGGGCTCCGGCGATGCTCTTCACACACAATAAAAAGTCGATCAGCACCTCTTGCGTAGTGGCTTTTTTTGCAGTGTTTATCAGTACCAGAGGCTTGACCCCTTATTTCTGGGGGGGAGGAATGACATGCCTTTCCTCGAACCTCTGTATGGTGAAGGCAGATGGGCATCGAGGGGCCCCTGCTTTCAATCCCCTGCCCATCAGCGGGTCCTCTGCTGTCTCGATCGTGTGGCGCAAGAGGGCACGAAGCTCTGACACAGATGGCAGCTTGTGTCTGACACCCCCCGCCCCCCCCCCCCCCCCCCCCGGGTTGACCTGTGCCATCCTCCGTCACCTGACTGATTTGGAGGCAGACCATTGGTCAGGTGACTGCTTCAAGCCAAGAAGCTGAGGACTCTAGGTCTGCTTTCTTCCCGCTGGTTGTACTTCAAATATATAGAACAGCATAGTGCCTTACAGCGCTGCAGCCCCAGTTTTGACTCCTGGAGTGCTCTATCTGTGTAGAATATGTATGTTCTCTCTGTGTCCATGTGTGTTTCCTCCAACAGTCCAGAGACATGCTAGTGGGTTCATTGGCATTGTGTCACCTTAGTTTTTTTCTATATTTCTAAATCTCAGTGTTTTCCTGCCTGCACAATAGTGGTAGAAACCATGAAGTTAATTCTTACGATCGGCTTTAATTCAGACCTCTGTCTGCTAATTAGACACCCCACCATCCCGATGCTCAGGGCATGACTATGACTAACCCCCCCCCCCCCCCCAGCTTTGTGTAAAACACAGGAGGAGGAAAGAGGCTGGTTCTCTTTCATCTGGAATGATTCATGGGGGGTTTGACTGGATTTGGAGATGGGGATCGGGGTCCAGTGTATTTACGGAAATAAGCAGCCATCACATTAATAATTCAGTAGATCACACATATTAAAAAAAACATGGCATGCTGTAACCTTTCACAGAGAACATTTCAGCTCCCATGAGAAGGTCAGATGGTACCGGCTGCTCTGATGAAATCCGCTGACATTGTGAATACATCACGAGTATTCATACATACAGTACTAGTATTGAGAAGTAATTGTGAAGACATCCTCTGAGTTGGCTTTTCGTCACATGAAATACTAGTATCAGCCCTAGTAGTTTTCCCTATTATGGGCAACAGCCATATAACTCCTAGCTGGCAGCCCCACTGAAGCTCAGCAGGTGTGAGCCTGGTCGGTACCTGGATGGGAGACCTCCTGGGAAAAACTAAGGTTGCTGCTGGAAGAGGTGCTAGTGGGGTAAGCAGAGGGTGCTCACCCTGCGGTCTATGTGGGTCCTAATGCCCCAGTATAGTGATGGGGGACACTATACTGTAAACAAGCGCTGTTCTTCAGATAAGACGTAAAACCAAGGTCCTGACTCTGTGATCATTAAAAATCCCAGGGCGTTTCTGGAAAAGAGTAGGGGTGTTACCCCAGTGTCCTGGACAAGTTTCCCATTGGCCCTTACCAATCATGGCCTCCTAATAATCCCCATCTATGAATTGGCTTCATCACTCTGCTCTCCTCCCCACTGAGAGCTGGTGTGGGGTGTGTGTTCTGGAGCACTATGGCTGCAATCACATCATCCAGGTGAGGCTGCACATTGGTGGTGGTAGTGGGATTCCCCATTACATGTAAAGTGCTTTGAGTGGAGTGTCCAGAAAAGTGCTATATAAGTGTAAGCAATTATTATTATTATTATTTATATTACCCCTACTGAACCGCACAGCCCTGCCGAGACCCTTACAGCCCAGAGTCTTAGCCCCTACTCAACAGAGCCACAAAGTCCAGCCCCAATCTCTTTACTTATCACTGTGCGACTGTCACTTAGGATTAAACTGAAAACCAGCTTGCACTCAGGAGCAGGATGTGATCCCCCCAGCCTCTGACACTGAGCCCACAGTCTTAACCTCCACACTACAGAGGCACACACTCCCAGACTCCCTCTCTTCACACTTATCAGTGTGTTGACATTTCAGGAAGAATTACACTGAAAAACCACAGGTCTCATGGAGGATTTGAGCCCACCACCAGTCAGCCACAAGCCCAGACTCTTAACATCTGGACCATAAAGCTCAACCCCTAACTGTTGAGTTAGGAATGTGTTACTGTTGCTATGAATTATACTGAAAAACAACATGCAATCACAGCCAGGACTTGAGCCCACAACCAGGTGACTGTGATCCCACAGTTGTAACCCGTGAGGTACAGAAGCACACACTCACAGGACCAGTCTCTTTACTGATCAGTGTGTTGACATTTCAGGAGGAATTAAACTGAAAACAAATCATAAATCTCATGGACTGAGACTGAGCCATGACTCCATACTTCACCTCTACATTAGAGCTCCTGACAAGCCAATCTCTGTACTAATCACTGTGTTACTGTCACTAAGAACTAAATTGAAAGTTAACATGAGGACACAGCCAGGACTTGAACTCCTTACCCTCAGGCTGAGAGTCCTGCTCAACAGAGACACAAGTCTTGTGACTGAGTCTCTTTACTCATCAACGTGTTACTCTCAGGAACATTGTGATTGGGAAGAAAAAGAACAGTTCTCCGGCAGGACTTGACCGCACAAGGTCATAGTCAGCAGTTCAGAATCTGTCCCTTCAAATCCGGACAGCTGCTGTTCCTCGGTCCCGAGTTGAGAAGATTCGTTCCTGTCACGACCACCAGCCAGCAGAGATCTCTGGCTCCATGCTAGGCTGTGCTGTGCGGCTTGCGACGGTGCGCTGCTGATGCTCTCTGAAGACCGGCTAGTTAGTGTTGGCTTTAACTAGCAAAGTTGTGCTCAGGAGAAAAGATGACTGTGGGTCCCAGCAAGTCAGGAAGAGGACCGGTTCATTCCTGATGAAGCGCTAGTTCTGAATAATGATTAAGCTGTCTATAGTTCAGACCAGTTCACAAGGCTTGCTGCTGATGCTAACCTTGGGTGGATCCTTTGGTTACTCGTGGCGACCTCCGCTCTCGACTCTTAGAACAAAGCAAAGTTCAGGCACTCGAACGCGCTGGCTGTTACGTGGTTGTCTGGGCTGAGACTCAGGATGGTCAGGAGGCGTGCTGGGAGAATGTCCTGCCCTTGGGAGCCTTTCTGCTCCTGGGCCGTCCTGCCCTAGAATTGTCTCGCACCCCTGGAATTCTCCTTTGAATAGTTCTTTAGAATTCTCTTTGTTGCCTGTTTTTATATGGAGGGAATTCAGCTCGTTCATTGGCTGAAAGTTTCATGGGCATCAGAGACCCACGTGGGTTACTCAGCCCTACCAGTCCCTGATTGGTTGATCAAGGTGAGATATGAGTCACTTACTCCTGACACTTAGGATTGCAGTCCATATGTCCATCTGGCACTCCCTAGACAGATAGGCGCCAATGGATGACCATTGATCATGATAGCCAGGCTTAGCTAAGTGCATCCCCCTTTGGGAGCTGTCCCTTATCAAAAGAAAACATCTTTAAATCAGCCTGCATGAATAGCTTCTCTGTGGCTGCACCACAGAGATGAAGAGAGAGATGGGGCCTCATTTAGGAAAGCACAGCAACACTTAATTCTGTTTTAACAAGCATTGCCGCTTCACTTCCTTCCAATAAGGACGGAGCTGCGGGAGAAAGGGCGCTATAGAGGATCGCTGTGGCGAGCTGCTGCTGTGCTTTGACATCTGAGCTCTGTGGAAAACGATCTCAATACAATTCTGAAAAACGCGACTCCCAGAACGCCAGCCGAACAAGTCTCCACAGCCGAAGCGCTGTGTCTCTTTTCAGTTGGCGATAAACCTTTCCTCGATCCTTTGCAGACTTGTAAAACTGTTCATGATCAGAATAAAAACGCTCACGCTAATACACAAGCACCCGTGTCTCACCAAAGCTGACAAATAAACAGACGGAAAAGCCGCACTGCACGTGTGAACAGGGGAATGAGTGAGCAAGCGGGGATAGGGCGCCTCCTGCGCTTAAAAGCTTACAGCACCTGGTATTCCCAGGCAGTCTCCCATTCAAGTACTAACCAGGCCCGTCCCTGCGTAGATCAGCCGTGCTTTTTTTTTTGTCTTTTATTTATCAAAAAAGCAATAAAATATGTACATGGTTAAAAACAAAGAGAAAATAAGAAAAAAGAAGTTGACAAGTGCAACACTAATCAAACAAATCTATACACAATAAAATATGATAAGGAAATAAGAAAATGAAAGCACAAAAAACAACTAAACCAAATACATGTAACTGCACTGAAACATATTCATTAAATGTCTTTTATTCTTCGTTCCCGTTGTTAAAAAAACCCAACTCAGAGCCGGAAGTACAGGCCTTCCTCCCGCAGGTCCACAAAGATGTTATTTTTTAAGAAGATCCTGCGAAAGTCGGCCATCCGCCTCTCAGCCCTGCAGTAGGCCAGGCTGAGAGAGAAGCAGTCCTTCATCCTGGCGATGTACAGCCTGACAAGGTCTGGCTTCAGGCCATTGTACATCACCAGGTTCCTCCTCTCAGAGACAGCTGTCCTCGGTAGGCTGAGGAGGAGATTCACTAAAATGGCGTTAACCCCCCCCTCAGACCCGCGGTACCCAAAGAGGAACAGCTCTTTCCAGGGCACCCCATCAAGAACAGCTCCTCGAACAGAGCGAAACAGGCCATCCAGCAGGTCTGTCAAGTACACCCTCAAATCCCTCAATCCGTCACAACTGACAAAGTGGTGCAGCAGCCCCTCCGTCCACTGTCCGCACACCGGGCAGAGGGAGTCCTCCCCAGCATGGAAGCGCTGCAGCACCATCTTGGTGAAAATGCAGTTGTGATGGATGAAGCAGTCCAGCTGCTCGCATCTCTGGGGCAGGAAAGGCAGCCTCTGACGTGCCCAGAGCCATGCCGTCTCGAGGTGGGGGAAGATCTTACCCCAGAACACCGGCGTTCTGAAGCGTTTCGCCACCATCAGCCTGTAGAACATGCTGGTGGTGCACCCCAGGAGGTCCACCCCACGGTCCCCCCACTTCACCCTCAGCTCTGACCAGGCCGGGCCTGCTGCCCCGTCTTGTAGATGGAGCTTCTCCAGCCAACTGTCCGGAAGACCGAGTTTGAGCTGTTCGTAATCCTGATGTATCTTACTGACTGGCAGCACGTCGTCGACCTCTCGGACAGCGTCGACAATAGCCTGCCATACAAATCTTCCAAATGCTGACATTATCCAGGTCAAGGAACTTCTTCACTACTTTCAGCCTAAAGCTTTTCAGCTTCAGGCCTACATCACACAGCTTCAGCCCACCCCCGGAGATTTCCCCAATGAGGGTGTCATGAGCGGCCCTCATCTTAATGAGCTTCTCCTTTCACAGGAGAAGCCCAGTGGCCTGCTCATCAGCGCTAATGTAGACGCCAAGGACCTTCAGGTGACCTGTCTCCACCCTGAAAGGGTAGCCGAGGAGCGGAGCAGGGTCTGCCCTCCCCATCGGCATGACCTCAGACTTCTTCAAGTTTACCTTGGCGTCCGAGGCAGCGCAGTAGGCCTGCACCACCTCCAAAATGGCCAAGATCTCCGCCACCTCTGCCAACGTCAGTGTGGTGTCGTCAGCATATTGGTAGATCAACGAGGTGGCGGTGCCCCCAGGCAAGGTGACACCGCACACCCCCTCCTTACTGCGGATCGCCAGACACAGGGGCTCAGCCACTAAGGAGTAGAGCAGAGCCAACAGAGGGCAGCCCTGCCGCAGTGACCTGGTCACTGAAAAGAAGCTCGTGAGGGAACCATTCACCTTGACACAGCTCATGATCCCCTAGTACACGAGCCTCACCCAGGAGATGAAGGCCTCGCCGAAGCCGAAGCTCTTCAAGACCTCAAACAGGAAGGAATGCTCCACCCTGTCGAAGGCCTTCTCCTGGTCCAGTTTCAGGATGTATCCACCCCTCGGCTGCTCCCGCATAAGGTCCACGACATCTCTGATGGAGCACACCTTGTCTGCGATGTCTCTCCCCTTGACGCAGTAGGTCTACGAAGGCAACAGGATCCTGAGCAGAACCTTCCCGAGCCTGAGGGAGAGAACACGAGTTAGGATCTTATAGTCCGAGTTCAACAGGCTTATCGGGCGAAAGTTTTTCAAAAGGGAGGGATCCCCCTGCTTTTTGTAGACAAGAGAGATCACCCCCCTTCTCATAGATGGGGTCAGAGCGCCGGTCCTGGCAATCTACTGGAACACCTCCAGGAGGAGGGGCCCCAGGGACTGCTGAAAGTGTCTGTAGAGCTCGGAGGAGAGCCCGTCCCACCCCTTTGGACCGGAACAAGGCTCTATAAAAAGATAACACCTCATTCCTAACGGCCTCAGGGGCAGAGAGCCACACACCGTCCTCTCCCATCAGCTCCTTGATGAAGGAGCTGCGCTGCCTCTCCTGCTCCACGCCGAAGAAGAACCTCGTGCTCCTCTCACCCTCGGCAAGATACTGGGCTCTGCTGCGCACCCTGGCTCCTCTCCACTTCTCCTCCTCCAGGGCTTGCAGCTCACCCCTCAGCTCCAGCAAGAGCTCGCAGCCCCCGCCGTGATCTGCCAGGACCCCGAGCTCTGAGGCGATCCGAGCCTGAAGCTCTCTCTTCCGCCTGGCCTTCTCCCGCCCCTGGGACAGGCCATACGAGATACTGAACTCTTTGATGGCGTACTTGAGATTATCCCACCAGACCAGCTTTTCTGACCTATACAGGGGACACTGCAGCTGCTGCCGGATTAGGTCTTCTATGCCCTGACAGAATGAAGTCTCCCCAGGAGCGCGTTCTTAAAGCACCAGAGGCCGGGGCCCCGGCCCTCCTGTGCCCCTGCTACAGAGAAGTGAAGCACAGCATGGTCGCTCAGGGTCGTGAACACATAGCGCATCCGGCTCAGGCACGGGAAGAGACTCATGTGCCCCAGCAACAGGTCGATCCGGCTCTGTCTCAAGACACCTTCAACGACCTGCCGCCGAGAAAAGTCCCTCCGAGCACCATAAGCCTGATGCCACTGTAGCGGCAATGCTTGTTAATAAGACAGAATTAAGTGTTGCGGTGCTTTCCCAAATGAGGCCCCATCTCTCTCTTCATCTCTGTGGTGCAGCCACAGAGAAGCTATTCATTCAGGCTGATTTAAAGATCTTTTCTTTAGATAAGGGACAGCTCCCCAAGGCTGCCGGAAGCGTGAATGAGCTGATACTCTCCACTGGAGGAGGGGGAGACCCTCCCCCTCTCCCTCCCTCAGTGATTGAGCGGAAGGGTTCCTGCCTGGATGAGGTCAGCCACTCCCAAGTGAGTGCTGACCCCACCCCTGAAGTCACAGAGCAGGCAGTAAAACACAGAGGAAAAGCAAGAAGCTTTTACCTCAAGGTTGCCATGGGAGATGTCTTACACAGTGAGACACTAATTGACACTGAGGTTGAAAGGTGTTTGATGTCACATGGCAAGCTCAAACGGGTAGAAAAAGAAAAGGGCATGGGCAAACTTTGGTGGATCACCAGAAAGGCAAGGTGTGGAAACAGGTCAAGGCTCCTAAGCCTTCTAAACAGAAGGAAAGGTGGGCCAAGAGGCAGACTGTGCTCACACAGTGCCCACCGAACACAGAAGCCTATGTGGAGATTCCTTCTGTTCCCTCTGGACAAGAAATAAAAATATTTCCTTGTTCCCGGATATACAGGGAAGTCGTGTCCCAGCTGAGGTCCCAACAGCCTCCCTGCCACAGGAGCAGTGCTCCAAGCAGCCGCCTGATCCACCAGGTAAAGCACACCCCTTTTACATCCCTAAAGAGGAGCTGATCTCCCCACCTGGTGATGAAAAGGAGCTTTCCCTCTGCACCCTGGCACCCAAGAGGGGTCAGGACCACCACCCTGCAGTGGTGGAGGGGATCCAGATGGCAGGAGAGCAGGTTGGTGATGTAGCCCTCACCCTTAGCCCTGAGAGGTCCTCTATTAGTGAGGATCTGCTTGAGCAGCTGTCACAGGGCCACCGCCAGGGCCCCTGGTGCAACATTCACAGGTTAGACAGGAGGTCCAGCTCGAAGCTGAGACTACTGCGCTGTGGACACACCTGATCCCAGATGCCGATTCCCTCTGCCGTGACCCAGGGAACCTGTAGTCAGGTAACATTATTTCTCACAACTACCAGGTAGTGAGTGAGACTGACCTGATTGTTCCTGCCTCAACGGCAGGGTTTCCAACACACCTAGTCCCCAGGAAGGGACAGGGAATGAAAGCCGAGCCGGTTTTCTTACAGCCACCAGCTCAGTCTGTCAGTCTGAGTCTGACCAACAGTGGTTCAGCCATACTGGAGCTGGATGCTCAAGCCACCCGCCTGCCAGTGCAGGACATCACAAAGAGGAGTGTCAGAATCCCTGCCTACACTGACATGGGCCTGGTGGGTGATAGCGAGTTCAAAGACTGTGAACTAGTTATCCCAGTGCTGAGGCAGCTCCCTGAACCCCTAGCGAGGGAAGGGGGGAGCGAGCAGGTGTCCTACACCTACCCCCAGCGAACGACTGTAAACATGCCGATATAGGGATTCCTCAATCAGGAGGTGTGCAGGGTGGACCTGAACAGTGAGAATGGGATAACAATCCCAGATCAATCAGGTGCTCCAGATGCTCCACCGCTGCACCACCACCTGCAGGGTTCCTAGAGCACAGGCATGAACAAATTGAAAAAGCAGATGCCCTGGAAAAGGAGGAGCAGCATCAGCAGCTGCGTCAGATCTCCAGGATGGTGGTGCCCAAGATGCCACATGGCATACTGAGAAAGACACCATGTACACGCTGCGCCAACTTAGAAAGGCGACAGTCACTCAGAAGGAGATGACTGGGATCAGCCACCCCCGAAAAGACTTTTGGGAGGACTGATTGCCGCCGCCACTGTTGCACGTTTGCTTTTTCTGGTAGGTTTGTGTGCTACTGGCACTCTCACCCTGACTGCCCCAAGAAGGCAGGTGTCAGAGATGCAAGAGGGTAGTGACAGACTGTATCAACAGCAACAAAAGTTGGAAAGCTTAGGGAAAACCCTACAGGCAACTTTCTATGCAACAGGGTTAAACCTTATTCCCCAACCAGTGGACATGATTGTTGGTGTTATACAGTGGGTTTATGCTTGTGTGCAACAGGCCAGAATGTTGACACAAGACCTGTTAAGGGAGCTTAGTGCCACTGTAGCCAGTCTAACCACGGCACAATTCCCAACCCACTTGATTCCACTCTTCTCACTAGAGGAGTGTGTGACATTAACCCCATCATTCATAGCTCACCCAGAAGGCAATCCAAGATTGAATTCAGTTCCAAATCTTGAGATGGGTATGGCTACCAAAGCTATCCGTTGGCTGTGTCTAAATGATTCACCAATGAAGGGTGTAAAGCTACTAACGGGCAGAGGGAGGTTAATGAACCCCATGAAGAGCAGGTGGGAAGTAAATGGCTGGTCAGCACACCACATTTAACTGTCACCATGACTTGTGACAGGCATGATGCAGCTACCACAATGCAGCTACCTAATCAAACAGTTTTCCTGCAAGTTCCCGAGGAGGCCATAGTACAGCTTGGTGACTTAACACTGTACGGTCTGGAACCAGACAATATAAGACCAAACTTGAGGTCATGGATGCCTTCAGGTGCCAAACTATTGAATTGGATAGAAATCCAAGAAACAGTAAGCCCTGAAGAGGTACAGGTAGTTAGTTTGCTTTAGTGGAACAAACCTCCAAATCACCCTAGCAGGTGCCCAACATAGGTGTTGTGGTTCATCAGGGGGGCTGGGAACAGGAACTGTTGTTATTGTAACACTACTCCCGGGTAGCTGGATCATGACTGACAGTGTACTCTGAATGCTGTACTCTCACATCAAGATGTACTCTGGGTAGCATGAATAAGTCAAAGGTAGCATGTCAAAAGAAAGGAAGTGACTTCTCCCCAAATATCTGCCTACAGAGGTATCAGATATTGATAGTGAACTTCCTGAAGTGTAATGCCTAGACTAAGATGATGTCTCCTACCTTGTTTATACATACTCCAGATGTTATTCATCATGTTTGTATCCAATACTGGTTCCGGTATGAATTCTCGAGGAGTAATGTGGACATTTAAGGTTAAAGTTCTAATGACAAGGGACATCACTTAACTCTGATTTGTTTTGAAGGCAACAACGCCTCATGACCTCGTGACCTTCAAAAAGGGGGGATATGTAGCGGCAATGCTTGTTAATAAGACAGAATTAAGTGTTGCGGTGCTTTCCTAAATGAGGCCCCATCTCTCTTTTCATCTCTGTGGTGCAGCCACAGAGAAGCTATTCATGCAGGCTGATTTAAAGATGTTTTCTTTTGATAAGGGACAGCTCCCAAAGGGGGATGCACTTAGCTAAGCCTGGCTATCATGATCAATGGTCATCCATTGGCGCCTATCTGTCTAGGGAGTGCCAGATGGACATCTGGACTGCATTCCTAGGTGTCAGGAGTAAATGACTCATATCTCACCTTGATCAACCAATCAGGGACTGGTAGGGCCGAGTAACCCACGTGAGACTCTGATGCCCATGGAACTTTCAGCCAATGAATGAGCTGAAGTTCCTCCAGGTAAAAACAGGCAACACAGAGCTCCAAGACTATTGTAGACTTTTTCTGGACTTTTCTTAAGGGAATTCAAAGGAGAATTCCAGGGCAGGACAGCCCAGGAGCAGAAAGCTCCCAAGGGCAGGACATTCTCGCAGCGCGCCTCCTGACCATCCTGAGACTCAGCCCGGACAACCACGGAACGGCCAGTGTGTCCGAGTGCCAGAACTTTCCTTTGTTCTAAGAGTCTAGAGCGGAGGTTGCCAGAGAGTAACCAGAGGATCCACCCGAGGTTAGCATCAGCAGCAAGCCTCGTGAACTGGTTAGGAACTGTGGACAGCTGAATCACTATTCAGAACTAGCGCTTCATCAGGAACGAACCGGTCCTCTTCCTGACTTGCTGGGACCCACAGTCATCTTTTCTCCTGAGCACAACTTTGCTAGTTAAAGCCAACACTAACTAGCAGCGTCGTAAAAGGAGTGACATGGAAATATAACTATCAAGGAAGCCACAAGAGAGAGTTCTCACCTGATTAAGGTCTTTATTTCAATTTTGCAATATTGGGAGCCCTGTTGCCACTCTGCAATGTGCATCAGGGACTCAACTCGTTACAAGCAGTACATTATTTTTATAAGATGTTGCAGTGTAAGGGAAAGTTCAACATTTTGTCGTTTCTAATACTTCCCCTTTCCTTAGGACAAAAATAGATTACATAATAAAAACGAAAAAAAGAAGCACCAATATATTTTTTGCAAAGCTTATCAGTTACCTTTGGCTAATCTAATGACCCAGACAGTACATGCTGTTTTGATACACTGTCTTCTAAAAGTAACCTAGACAGTGCATACTTCGTTGACGTTGTCTTCTAAACGTTGTCCGTTGTCTTCTAAAAATCTGCACATAGCACAGCAGTTACATTCTTGTTATATATTTTCCTAAAGCTCTCTACATTTTAAGAATCAATTTACTTATTAGATTTCCATTTCAATTCCTTCCCTTTTATTCTTAAAATGTTTAAAAGTTAGATTCTTCATATGGATTCCCAGGAGGCTCCCATACTTCGGATTCTTGCGTTCTTATCAGAATATACTGACGCGTAAACATAATCATTACCATATTTCGAAGCATTGGAATAATACATGTCATACAGCAACATAAAAACAGGAAGACAAGTATCACAGCCCCTATAATCGGTGTTAGTAACTTAAAGAAAAACATTCCCCCTGGCCCAAACAGTGATTCTAACCAGGAAAGAAAAGCCGGTGTATCTTTTATGCCTCTCTCTTTATTCACCTTGTCTTTTAGTTCTTTCAAATGCTGAATAGCGAGCATAAGATTTCCATAATCATCGTCATTAGCTGGAATATATGTACAACAGGAGTCTCCTACTAAAGCACAGACTCCTCCAGATGTTGCATTTTGAAGGTCCAACACGAACCTGTTCTGAAGTGCCATTAATCTAACTCCCCTTAATTCTTGTTTGATACATCTAAGCCTTCTAATGTGATATTAACAAAAGTGTACATTTCATAGCGAGTAATTTGTAACCAGCGGGCATTAGCTACTGCCTGAATACTCAGCCCTGAGGAAAAAATCATTTCAGCTGCAGTAAATAGTCTATTGTCCTCTGGTATTTTTTGACATATCTGGACCATGTCTGTCAGCCCAACTGAGAGCGCGTTTAACCCTTGACTCCCTCTGAAGCGGCTTCGTTGAATTTAACAAATAAGAGTTTACTGGGACAATAAAAATGGAGCGGTGTAACGTGACTAGAGCACACACTCCTCTCCACTGGGGAGGAAGGCTATCATAAACTTTCGCACCACATTGCCAATACCATTCCATCAAAACCATAGTTCTGTTAGATAAAGTATGGTTAGTAACCGTGGCACTACAGCCTCCTGTTCTTCCTACTGAGGGGCCATGACCTTTATTTTCATAGCAATAAGAGTGATTAACCCTAGAAAGCAGGTAAACTGCTACTTTAACAGGAGAGTCAGTCCAAGTAATGTGATTTTTTAGGTAATCCCACAAAGGAAGACATTCTGCTTTTTTACTGGTAACATTGAAGTGAATAGCAAAATGCCCTGCTGGATCACTAGGAGAAATGAAGCCTAATGCTACTGTAGTAGACTTATTTTTCTTCAGGCCGTTTGTATATGGATGCCCCTTTGAGTAGGTTAAATATGTTATGGTGAAGGTGGGAAAAGATCCAGGGTCTGGCTTTGGAAATCCTGCCACTAGACTTATACATTCAGAAATGTGACTACCAACTGGTCGGGGAAAAAGTCGCATGGGTGAGGTTGTAGAATGAGGCATTAAAGCATATACCACAAATTACTCATATCCCCCTCATTATCAGTTTCATTCAGCCAGTTTGTATACAAAGAGGCTTCGCGTTTAGATTCTTCCTCTTTCTGGGTGGTGACAGGCTTCCAGATAAAAAGGAAAAAGGCTGTGCACATCAGTTCCAAGCAGGTGATCCCCATCTGTCCTTGTGGAGACATCACTCCTGCGCTTTGCTCAGTTCGTTTGTGACCTTTTTACAGTGGGAAGCATGAATCCAGGGCACCCTTTCCGTGACCTTCACAGCAGTGGCAATGGTCAGTAACACCTGGTACAGCCCCCTCCACCTGAGTAAACACCATTTCTGTCACGCGGGGGCTGACTGCGGAGGATGGAGATCCAATGCGGTGCCCTTGGTAGGGTTGGCACTAGGCATAGGCGTTGTCGGAGTAAACAGGCAGGGGTCCGAGTCCGGGAAACCATAGTAGAGGCGTGGCACTGAATCGGCAGGCGAAGGCGTAGTCGAGGAAACAGGCTGGGGTCGGAGTCTGGGAAGGCGTATTAGAGGCGTCGGTGTGGAATCGGAAGGCAGAGGCGTAAACGAAGAGACAGGCTGGGGTCAGGATCCGAGAGAGCATAAAACAGGCGAAGGTACTTAATCAAGCGGCAGTCTGAAACTAAGGGTCTAGGTCCAGGAGAGAAGTCATCGTAAGGCAAAGGCGTAGTTTGTAGGGTAGCTCCGGGAGAGAATCTCAATCATGAGCAATGACCGGGGGATAGATGAGGGTTTAAGTAGAGGACTGATTGACGCGTGCACGTTTGGTACGGGGAGAGGTCGTGGGAATGCGGAAGGGCTTGCCTGCGTGAGGGAGATTCGTGACAATTTCACGGGCGGCTCCGGACACTGTAGATAGAGGAGGAGCACGGGAGTGAACAAAAGTCCGAGATAAGGATCTTATCCAGGATGTGCCGTGCTGAGACCCAGGTTCTTTCCTCAGGACCAAAAACTGTCTCGAACCCCTATGCCAACGACATTTGAGGAGCTTTTTGACCGTATAGGTGGTGGATCGGGCGATGGAATGAGGTGTGACCTGAGGTAAGGTTTGAGAAGGGAGACATGAAAGGTGGGGTGAATGCGAAGAGTGGGGGGAGAGCCAAGCAGTAAGTGACAGGGGTGAACTGAGAAATGACCCGGAAGGGACCAATAAATCGTGGGCCCAACTTGCTGGAGGGTTGATGAAGAGAGATGTTGCGGGTGGAGAGCCAGACAAATTGCCTTCTGCGAAGTCGAGGAAAAGGGTATTTGTGCCGATCCACAAAAGATTTATAGTGGTGAGAGGCCTTTAGGAGGGCACGGCAGGCAGTCTTCCAGAGTTTTCTTAAGGCAGAGATATATATTTGAACAGAGGTCCGAGTCTGAAGGGGGTTTCCAGAGGAGCGAAGGTTGATAACCCAGGGAGCATAGAAAGGGAGACATGCCAGTAGCCGAAGAGTATAGAGCGTTGTGAGCGTACTCAGCCCACAGGAGTAGGGAGATCCAGTCGTCCTGAGTGGCTGAGACGTAAGCCCGCAGGTAAGTAAGAAGATCCTGGTTAAGCCTGTCGGTCTGGCCGTTGGATTCTGGATGATAGCCAAAGGTAAGAGAACCGTTGGAGCCCAAAGCAGAACAGAAGGCCTTCCAGAAGTGGAAGATAAACTGTGGACCCAGATCAGAGACGATGTCCTCCAGGATCCCGTGGGGACGAAAAACGTGCTGTACAAAGAGATTGGCCATTTGTTGAGCGGAGGGCAAGGAGGAAAAGGGAACGAAATGAGCAGCCTTGGAAATCCTGTCGACGACGACCATAATCACCGTGTTGCCAAGACTCCTGGGAAGATCCATGAGGAAATCCACAGAAATATGGGACCAAGGCCGCGTGGGTACTGGAAGAGGTTGGAGTAAGCCAGCCTTCCGGTGACTGGGTGTCTTGATCCGAGCACATGTGGGACAGGCTTTCACGTAATCCGAAACATCAGCCCATAAGGAGGGCCACCAGAAATCCTCAGAGAGAAGTTCCAAAGTCTGGCGGGTGCCAGGATGACCCACAAAACGAGAGTTGGAAGCCCACTGGAGAACCTCGGAACGGACACGATCAGTCACAAACAGCTTATCCAAAGGGCATGAGAGAGGTACAGGCTGGTCCTTGAGGGCATTTCAGACGATGTGCTCGATGTTGGGATGGATCGCGGCAATTATCTGATGAGGGGGTATGATGGGTTCGGGAGGGAGTTCGAGCTCCGGAGGATCAAACAGACGGGAGAGGGCATCTGCCTTGATATTCTTAGAGCCGGGGGTGTACGTGATGAAAAAGGCAAAACGTGCAAAAAATAGGGACCATCTGGCCTGGCGAGAATTGAGGTGCTGAGCAGACTGGAGATAGGAGAGGTTCTTATGGTCCGTGAGAATGGTGAACGGATGTTGGGCTCCCTCCAGCCAGTGCCTTCATTCTTCCAGGGCGAGCTTGATGGCCAAGAGCTCTCTGTCTCCCACAGCATAGTTTACCTCGGCAGGGGAGAGATGCCTGGAAAAGAAGGCACAGGGATGGAGAGATGAGTTGTCCCCAGAGCGCTGCGACAGGACTGCTCCAACGCCATGCGCCGATGTGTCGACCTCCAGAACGAAGGGCAGCGAGGGATCAGGGTGACGAAGGAGGGGAGCTGAAGTGAAGAGGTGTTTCAGGCGTAGAAAGGCACGATCAGCCTCATCGGTCCACTCACCCAGAGTCAGACCCTTATGAGTGAGGGCAGAAATGGGAGCGGCAACAGAGCTGAAATCATGAATGAAACGACGATAGAAGTTGGAGAATCCAAGAAAGCGCTGAATCTGCTTCAAGTTCCGGGGGGTTGGCCAGTCCCTAATGGCCGTCGTCTTGGAGGGGTCCACCTCGATGCCCAGGAGAGAGATGACATAACCTAGAAATTGGACAGTGGAAACATGAAAAGAACACTTTTCCAGTTTGGCATAGAGACTGTTCTTAATAAGACGGGTGAGGACCTCCCTGGCGTGAATAACATGCTCCTGAAGGCTACTGGAAAAAATTAATATATCATCCAGATAGACGAGCGCATACTGGTGAATGATGTCCCTGAAGATGTCGTTCATAAAATTCTGAAAGACGGCCGGAGCGTTGGCAAGACCGAAATATTCATAATGGCCGTGAGTGGTGATAAAAGCCGTCTTCCATTCGTCCCCCTCTCGAATGTGGATAAGGTTGTAAGCACCCCGCAGGTCGAGTTTGGAAAAAATCTTTGCGCCACGAAGAGACTCCAGAGCAGCAGGAATGAGAGGCAGAGAATAACGATTCTTAAAGTAATGTCGTTCAGACCGCGGTAATCAACACACGGCCGCAAAGAACCGTCCTTCTTGGTTATAAAAAAACTGGCGCAAGCAGGGGATGAGGACGGATGGGTGAAACCAGACTGCAGGGCGTCCTGAATGTAGGTATCCAGTGCCTTGGTTTCCTGCACGGAGAGGGGGTAAACATGTCCTCTAGGAGGTAAGGCTCCGGGAACCAGATCAATAGCGCAATCGTAAGGGCGATGAGGAGGAAGCGAAAGACCTCTTCGTTTGCTAAAAGCAACGTGAAGATCGGCATACTCGGGGGGAATAAGTGGGGAGGTGACGTGAGAGATCTGAAAAACGTGAGGTTTCGTGGGGAGCTGACAGCGGTGGGTTAGGCAGTGATCACTCCAGTTAGTGATTTCATTGTCGGGCCAGGAAATACGGGGATTGTGTAACTGTAGCCAAGGGAAACCAAGAATAAGTGGGAGAGAAGGAGAACGGAGGAGGAGAAGCTGAATACGTTTCAGGTGGGTGGCACCAATGCGCAGGGAGAGAGGAATGGTCTGCCACTGCACCAATCCTGGAGAGAGCGAGGAGCCATCGATGGACTGGATGCAGATGGGTGGGGAGACGGGCAGTAATGGAATCTTCAATGAGGCAGCGAGTCCGGTATCTAAGAAGTTTCCCGCTGCACCTGAATCAATGAAGACAAACAGGGATTCGTGAGAGTCACCCCAGGAGAGCGCAGCAGGAAGGGAGAGTCCAGAGGCAGATGTGTTGAGGGAGAGGATACTGACCTTTGGAGGCGGCCGGACGGAACGAAAGGGTTGCACCGGACAGGAGACTCGGAGGTGGTCGGAAGTACCACAATATAGGCAGCGTCCCTCTGACAGCCTGCGGTTGCGTTCCTCAGGAGTAAGAGTAGAAGAAGAGGGCGTGGGAGGTGCGGCAAGAGTGGAAGCGGGAGCATTGCGGCTGGCAGCCGAACGGAGCATGAGACTTATGGTAAGGGAATTGGGCTAGACGATCCTTAAGCTCCTCGGAAAGGCCAGCGCGGAACTGATGAATGAGGTCTTTTTGATTCCAAGCGAACTGAGCGGCCAGAACCCGAAAGTCCGTCACATATTCCTGGAGGGGGCGGGTACCCTGCGACAAAGCCGACAGACGCGAGGCAGCGAATAGGAAGATTGCACCTGTCCGAAGGTGGCCGTCAGGGCTGCCTGGAACTGTGCTACGTCCGAGGTCTCGGGGGCATTCCTGGCGAGAAGACCTGCAGCCCACTGCATCGCCCGGCCAGAGAGGTAAGTGACCATAAATGCAATACATTCACGGTCGTTGGGAAAACAATCCGGACGAAGGCTGAAAGCCATCCAGCATTGAGTCAGGTAAGCCTGACACATAGTCGGGGTGCCATGAAATCGGTCTGGTGTGGGAGGAGGCAGGGGAGTAGAGGAGGCAAGAGAGACAGGTGGCTGAATGGGATTTATGGGAGGGTAGGAAACGAGAGGCTGAGGAAGGGAGCTAGAGACCAGGTTAGCGAGATGTTGAACGCTGGCATTGAGCTGGTCAAGAGCCTGAGAGTGCTGGGACAGCAGCGCCATGGGATTAAAAGAGCCTGCGGGTTCCGTACCTTGGCTCACGATTCTGTCACGCGGGGGCTGACTACGGAGGATGGAGATCCAATGCGGTGCCCTTGGTAGGGTTGGCGCTAGGCGTAGGCGTAGTCAGAGTAAACAGGCAGGGGTCAGAGTCCAGGAAGGCGTAGTAGAGGCGTAGGCACTGAATCGGCAGGCGAAGGCGTAGTCAAGGAAACAGGCTGGGGTCGGAGTCCGGGAAGGCATAGAAGAGGCGTGTGTGGAATCGGAAGCCAGAGGCGTAAACGAAGAGACAGGCTGGGGTCAGGATCCGAGAGACCGTAAAACAGACAAAGCTACTAAATTGAGCGGCAAAAGCGGTAGTTGGAAAACCAGGGTCTGGGTCCAGGAGAGAAGTCGTCCTAAGGCAAAGGCGTAGTTTGTAGGGTAGCTCCGGGAGAGAATCTCAATCGTGAGCAATGACCGGGGGACAGATGAGGGTTTAAGTAGAGGACTGATTGACGTGTGCACGTTTGGTACAGGGAGAGCTCGTGGGAATGCGGGAGCGCTTGCCTGCGTGAGGGAGATTCAGGACAATTTCTTTTTCCTGAAGTCTTTCACCAGAATCCAGTCTCCTTATTCACACATTAGTTCTTACAGCAGAGGTAAATCCCTGTGGGCTGGAGCCAAGCATAATCTTAGGGGTTTTACAAGACTGGTCAACAGCTGCGTAATAGCTCTTAGAAAAATCTACACATTGTCCCCCCTGCCTCAGCTGTGCCTTTTTGCAGAACAATTCTAGCTGAAGTTGTAAAATTTCTCTTTGTTCCGTTCCTGCAAAACATCTTATTATGAACAAACAAACCACAATAATCATTTGCATCTAGGGGAATCACTCCCAAGGGTAACCCCCCTTAAAACTATATTGTTCTACCCATCAGGTTCTGCCACTAGATAAGAGAACCTTTCCCATGAAATCATTTTTTGACCATCATGATCCCTTCAGGGTGTACAATTAGCACAGAAGCAGCAGCTTTAGTCCACATGGTTTTCAAGCAGGATATTAACAATATGATCATAACGAATATTACCAGACCCACAAATACGCATTGAACCAGAGACCCTCTCCATGTTCCTAGCACAGACTGTAGCCATGCACCAATGCCCCAATCATCTGGATTATAATTATGATATATATTTTTCTTCATAATAGATGTGCTTTGCTAAGTCATTAATTTGCTCATAATTGTCTAGAATACAAGTACTGTTTAGTCTTTGCTCACCTAAACAGCTGTCTATTACCCTAATAGAGAATGGCCTAAAACTTTGATTATAGAGAGGAGCATACAGTTATTTCCATTCTAATACATTTGAGGTACACTCAGACTAAAAGCAGAACTATTTACCCATGCCAATTAACCTAAATAATCACCTCTATCAAAGGGGATTACTCCCATGAGCATCTTTTATAGCAATACAATCCCAACATGAGCTCTGATTATTATTTGTTGCTGATTGATAAAGTATTGATTCCATATCCCCATTTATCAAAGTAAAACTCCTTACACTTAACAGGTACACTGTCGCCCCCCCTCAGGAAGCTCAACAAACACAGAAACAGTAACAATACAATAATTAATGTTCACTCAGTCTCTGGTGCAGTGGTTCGGTGTCTGTGTGATGCATAGATCCAGCGATCACATCCTGTCACTCAGATGGCAGAGTCGGTAGTCAGTTGCACTTGATACGGTCCTTCCCAGCAGGGTTGCAAAATCTGGCAGGGTATATCTTCCTCATCCACACCCACTCCCCAGGTATCAGGTCGTGTCTTCCCTCTACTGGAGGTCTCCAAGCGTCCAGCACCTGTTCACCAGCCCTGTGCACCACTTCAATTAACAACCTACAATACTACAATAGAGAATTAGCAAATTCAACAATCCATTAGCCAAATTCGTCCCTCCAGAAAGTTTCGTTGATTGGCCCGTAATGATATCAAACAGGCTCTGTTACACAGTTCTGTTTGATCCAGCCCGCATCCCATGGCATTCCTTCAGTCTGATGTCTAGTCGATCTTTCAGAGTTCTGTTCCTTCATTCCACTGTTCCAGCAGACTGAGGGTGATCTCAGTCCATCTCACCCCGAACAATGCAGCCACAGCCTGTCCCTTGATCATAATATAAGCGGTAGGGCAGTGCCCACCGAGGGCTTATCTCTGTCATCAAGTGTTTGGTAGTCACAAAGGCAGTGGTAGCAACCCACTGGGAAAACAGATTATAAGAGCCAAGGTTTCCCTTTACAATTTTCAATTTGCCAGGTTTGAAAGGTTCCTCAGGAGCAGGCCTTTTGAGCTGTTGCACCCGCACCTGAACTGTAGTTGAGTTCCTTTGATAAGCGTCACATTCAGATACCACGTAAGTGGCTACTGCTTCAAACCTGGTCCCCACCCAGGTTCGGGTAACCGGCACACCATTTGACTCCCACCTCGGGGGTCCGACAGAGTGCATTTGTCGAGCTACAAAGGGCATTAGGCTGTGAGGGCATGCAGGGCGTCCAGTGTGCTGGCAGCACCACACCCAATCATTGTGCAGCCCCACATTCTTTTCTAACCATGTCCTTTTCTCTGCTTTAGAGGCCTCAGCCAGGATATCCTGTAGCTGTCCCCTTTTCACCAACAGAGGTTTCACAGGGGTCTCAGACTCCTGTTCTACAAGTACTGCTCACCTGACAGCTGCATCTGCAAAGTTGTTCCCTCGAGTTACTGGAAACATTTCTTTATTATGTGACTTACACTTTACCACAGCAACTTCAGTCAGTAGCTGCAAAGCTTCTAACAGTTCAGAGACAAACCCAGCATTCTTAACTGGAGTCCCTGCCGTGTTGAGGAAGTCCATATTCCTCCTTTTCATTCGGTCTGCTGGTTCTATACCAGATTATTCACAGTTTATACAGCCAGGCAGGTGGCCTGCACAACACATAAACATGGCCCCTTGGCCATCGCATCGAGGGGTCCTGAATAATAATAACCCACCAGACGATGCCTATCTCCATGCTCCTGCACCAGCACAACAGCTCACAACCCATTTCTTTCACTTACAGACAGATTACGTACAGATGATCCGTCTGAGGGAATCCAGTCCAGGGCTAGTGCCTGCAAGAAAGCTTGTTTCAAAACATTAAAAATGGTTTCTGCTGCAGGGGTCAAGGCAATTTTGTCTTTAGACTGCACTACCTCCCTTTAGCCAGTTCGTCATCAGGCGAGCTCGTTCTGAGAACGAATTCACCCTGGCTTTATCATGTTGTTGGTTTTATACCCTTTTTTCCGTCCGAAGATCTAATACTTGGAGTAGGCAGGGTTTATGGATTCCCTCATTAGGTAAAACAATCACAATATCACATAGCTCTATTGAGGTTGTGCACATAAATGCTATTTCATACAGTAATTCCTTATAAATGCTGCAGGGCATCCCAGCCCAATAGGTCTGGGGTGTCCCCCACCCACATCAGTAGTTGAAACTGTACATCTTTTCCCAAGCATGCTGTGACAGCTTGTATCTGCTTTAAACACAACCCTTGCCCCTCTACTCCTTTAGCCTCCTGCCACCCGTTAGAAAACTTTATATCACATCTTTTTGCTGTTTTATTCTAAAAACAGGACAACTGTGCTCCTGTGTCCCTCAATAGGGGAACCTGGACACCATTTACTGCACACTGTCTATTTCTCTTTTATTTAAATCCTGAGATAAACTTAGGGAGGCTATAAAGAGGTTTCCTAGTTTAAATCTATTATTTCACGCAAGGCTCTCGTTTCAGCTTCTGACATGTTCTTTAATTGAGATATCAGCCCCTTCTGACCCTCTCTATCAGTAGGGTTATGAGGGGGACCCCTTCCCCTTCTGTCACTCTGTCTTTTTGCTTTTAACAATTGTCTATAGGCTTTATAAAAATGGCCCGGTCTCTTACAATAGCGACACACTGGCTGTTCCTTTTTCTCCGCTTTGGGAGTTTCTATATCTCCCATTTACAGTGTTTGCACTTTAGCATACATGCTTTGCTCTATCTTCCTAGCTTCGCGAGTTATTAAATCAAATCTGTCTCCGCTCTCCGTAATGTCAGGAAAACATAGCTGCACATGCTTAGCAACATCAGGTTTTAACCCACTCAAGTAAATTTGTTTTATTACTGTGTAAGTATCTTCATTCACTTCTTTTTCATCGGCTAACCCCGAGTATTCTATCCATAGAGTGTCAGAGTTCCCTCAGCTGGGAGTACTAAACAAATGATGAAAAAGCAAAACCTGCCAATTAATTATATCTAAGTTGCAGACTAGACAACAGTTAGTTCTTTTCATATTTTGGGCGTACAGTCAGCTTACCAAATACATGCCCTTATCTTACTGACCAAGGACAGGCAGCATCTTTATATACATTTGAGCACAAAACCTACATCAAGCTACTAAACTGCATAGTTTGCAAAAAACATACAAAAACATGAAAATTATATTATTATCCCACTTCCTGGGCATCTCTCTTATCTCTTCATTCTTCAGTATTTTTAAAATGTAGTTGAAACATTTATTTTAATTCTATAAAACTTTAAAAAGTGCAAAAGCAAG
>JANTEY010020825.1:0-22061 GCA_026401145.1 Lepisosteus osseus
CTAATCAGTAATTAATAATCAATAACAAGGCATGTTACAAGGAATGTTACAGCAGATCACAAATTATGAGACACTGGACATAACAAACTAGCAGAAAATAATAATTTGATCACCATTTTTCCTGGATGGAAAAAGAAGCAAAGGACCCTATCAGTGTGAAGGCTCAGTTTATCATGTATAAGATATAAGTGAAGATAAACAACACATTTTTATGAATTTGGAGACAAATGCCCTGAACTGACAAGCAAATGTCAGTAAAACAAAACAATGGTGATGGACTTTAGGCGAGGCTAAGGAGCACTCTCACACCTGTACATTAATTGTCAGACTGTAGAGGTGGTGGAGAATTTGATGTTCCTGGGCATCACCACCAAAGGAATGATCCTCTTTTACAGAGATCTGTCGTTGAGAGTGTTTTGTCCATCACTGTCTGAGATGGAAACACTTCAGCCCAGGACAAGAAGCAGCTAGAGGCAGTAGTGTAAATCAGATTCAGAACTGTAAGAGGCCACCTTTCTTCTGTGGACTCACTCTACCTCTCTAGACTGAAACACAAAACTGTAAAGATTCTCTCTGACTCCCACCCTCACCAACCTCTTTCTACTTTCCTCTATGGTAGGAGCCTCAGGTCTATTAAGACAAGGAACCCTAGGTTCTGTAACAGCATCTACCCAGAGGCTGAGAGGTGCATAAACTGAGCGTTTTAACTTTGAAATGTTTGCATGGCTCATTGTTATTCTAGCAGGCCCCACTGTTACTTATTTTAGTACTGGTGTGTGTTTAAGATAGTGTGTGAATTATTTTGGTGGATATATTCTATTATCGTCTTTTTTTACATGTTCTTTATTTGTATTGTATGGCTTTAAAGGTATGAGGTGACCAAACTAAATTCCATGCAGCTGGTTGTTATGGCAAGTAAGCAAAGACATCAACTGAGTTAGTGGGGTCAAACAGCCAACTCTCATTTGTTACCTTTCTTATTGAATTATTGCCTACAATTTGCAATCTGTAATTCTGTTTTTAGTAAACAAATAAATAAATGAAAGAAATACAATATCCATGTCATTGAGAACTGTGGAAAGGTGCTAAAGTGAAAATGAGACCTTAAAGGCTTACAACAATGAGAACACTTATTTTTAACATTTGCACACAGAAGAGAATATCAAATTCAGTGACAATACAAGAGATATGGGATGTGATCATGCATTGTCCAAATCATCTGTACTAAATGCTGGATTACACTGTAGCGGCGAGGCTTAATAATAAGAAAGAATTAAGTGTTTCTGAGCCTTCCCAAATGAGGCCCCATTTCTCTGTTCATCTCTGTGGTGCAGCCACAGAGAAACTATTCATGCAGGCTGATTTAAGATGTTTTCTTTTGATAAGAAACAGCTCCCAAAGGGGGATGCACTTAGCTAAGCCTGGCTATCATGATCAATGGTCATCCATTGGCGCCTATCTGTCTAGGGAGTGCCAGATGGACATCTGGACTGCATTCCTAAGTGTCAGGGGTAAGAGACTCATATCTCACCTTGATCAACCAATCGGGGACTGGTAGGGCCGAATAACCCACGTGGGACTCTGATGCCCATGGAACTTTCAGCCAATCAATGAGCTGAAGTTCCTCCAGGTAAAAACAGGCAACACAGAGAGCCTGAGAGTTTCAGAAGGAAAGATTCAGTAAGATTCAGAGATTCAGTAAGATTCAGAAAGATTCTGGAGAGGATTCTGTGGACTGTTCTAAAGGGAATTCAAAGGAGAATTCCAGGGCAGGACGGCCCAGGAGCAGAAGGCTCCCAAGGGCAGGACATTCTCGCAGCGCGCCTCCTGACCATCCTGAGACTCAGCCCGGACAACCACGGAACGGCCAGTGTGTCCGAGTGCCAGAACTTTCCTTTGTTCTAAGAGTCTAGAGCGGAGGTTGCCAGAGAATAACCAGAGGATCCACCCGAGGTTAGCACCAGCAGCAGGCCTCGTGAACAGGTCAGAACTGTGGACAGCTGAATCACTATTCAGAACTAGCTCTTCATCAGGAACGAACTGGTCCTCTTCCTGACTTGCTGGGACCCACAGTCATCTTTTCTCCTGTGCACAAACTTTGCTAGTTAAAGCCAACAGTGAGCATCAGCAGCGCACCGTCGCAAGCCGCACAGCACAGCCTGGCACGGAGCCAGAGAGCGCGGATTGGACAGCAACAGCCTGCAACTGTTTCTTTGTGCCCGCAGGAGATCTGAATCCCCAGAGATTGGATGAGTATTCAACTTCAATGCATTACAACTCGAGAATTCAATTGTTATCCCAACCAGTTGATATCAATTTAATTCCTAAGAGTTATGTACTTGTTTTGAGTATCTAATGTATAACCAAGTGCATTTACGAAACGGTCTTAATGAATGATATACTGAACGTATGTCCTCTTGATATGTGTAACACTTTGTAACTGACTGAATATATACCTTTTGTATTCTGATAACCCTCTCGATAAGATCTGTTAGTTTTATATGCATATTCTATGTATTAATAAATGTATCCTCGTGTATTAGTACCTGTGTGTGTGCGTTGTTTGAGTTATGTCGCATGGTTGGATTCTAAAGCCATCAAAAGAATCAACTTTGTGATTTACTGCTACAATTAATAATTGTCTCAGTAAATGCCCAAACCCTACAGAACTGGTGCCTTCAGAGAGCCACTATGATTACATATTTGGCATCCCTGAGCCGGTTTTCCTACAACACCAAAGTTGCATAGACATTTGTTTGGAACATGGGCATCTGAAAACTGATGAAAAAATAATCATTTTCGATGACTACTCTTGTCCTTTTTGTTGCTACAATCTCATGTTTTTCCTTAGTTGGTTGCTAGAGGATTATACAGTATCATCTGAGCCACTTGTCTGAGCAGACTGTCTTAGACACATACTGTACATGTCATGGTATACACTACAGTATGTCATCTTCATTATACCATATTAAAACCAAATATATTATAATTAATAACATTTACAAGTGCTGAAAGTGAACGAAGTCTGTATTAATAATGCTGACTATTGTCCTGAAACACAGCACACATTGGGGTATTGGTACCTGTGCTGGATAGAAGGTTGTTCAGGAGCAGGAGTCTGATACCTGGAAAATCAAGATACTGTGGGTGTAACGAACAGTTCTTTCCGGGCCCTATGCGGACGACACGATCCAGAATAGTGAAGACACAAGGGGAAAAATAGTCATGCAGGAAAAGGGTCTGGAGACGGGGGGCGTGTCCATGCAGTGCAGGTGTCCAGGGGAAGTGATTCCAGGCAAACAATCCATGTAGGAAATCCAAAAGAGTAATCCGAGACAAAGGGTAGAGTCCAAGGCCAGGGGATCCATCCAGGGAGTTAAAACACGAACCAGGTCGGAACCGGCGAGGGGAACCAGGAACTAGGAACAGAAGATTAAAAGCATAACGGAGCCAGACGCAGCAAGACCCCGGGCTCTCATGATGTGGAAATCAATGAGGAACCAGGAGTGAGGTCCGCGTCTGGCTTTTAAGGGGGAACGGGAATAGGGAACAGGGGCAGACAATGGGAAGGAACGAGGAAGGGCTGGAGCTCCCTTAAGAGGAGGGGTTAGCGATCGTGACAGTGGGATTTCTGTTTGCTGTCCTTTGAAGTGTGAGATATCTTCTGCTTAGAGTCACTCCTAAAGTTTCCTTTAGCTAAAATGTTTCAAAACAGTTAATTTATGTATTTTAGACTATGAAGGTTTGGCCTCTGTCCAAAGTGATTGGTTATTTGAATTAATGTACATGATCAAAATGTCCTGCTCATTGATGTAGATGTAAGGTGGTGTGATAAAATTCTTAAGAAATTATGCAGAATTTTTTATATTTTTTGACAGAGTTTCATAATACTGTATTTGTGTGGTCTATGCAGTGCCTTATAAAGTTTTTAGTGAGCTAATCTACAGTATTCGTATTAATACAGGCAATAGAGGCAAAAAAAATATTCATATATGACTGGACAAAATTGTATAATAGTGATGTATATCTATGAGTCTGATAATCAAATTATGTAGAATATTAACATTGTATAGCATTATTGTAAAACACATTTTTTGTCTTAGCTCCTTTTTTATTTGCTATGTTTCCAATCATTGCTTCCAGGTTTGATGACTCACTTTTGATAACACCCACTTAAGGAATAGCTTGAGAGTCTGCATTTGTGTAACTTCACTCAACTGAATTAATTTTAATTAAAATGAATACACAATTGCTTGCTATTTTACAAAATGACTCATATTAATATTATGATATTATTTTAATTTTGAAAGGTAAATGCATGTTTACAAATACTTATATTTAGGAGATGTAGCCAGATAAGTTTTCAGTTAATTGTTTTCCACTTCCTAGTCCAATACTATGAGCAGATGGAAACCAATACCAACCAATCCCTCTCATATGTTTTTGTTGTTGGATCTGCTGTTTGTCTTTTGACTGAGCAATATTAAAGGTACAGTATAAGCTAAATCTCCCTACAATTAAATATAATTATTTCTAATGGCATGTGTGATATCTTAAAGCAGAATCATGCATCATTTTCTACCCTTTCCATTCAATATAATGACATACAGTACATACATGTATATTCAGAGAGGCATTACAAACATACCGAATGCTATTGGTTTCAAACAAAATTCTCTAGGGATATCCTGAAACATTCTGAAACCATATTCTGATACCATAGCCACTTAAAAAAACATATTTGACATTAAAGTCAGGAGAGAAATTGTAAGAAATGGCTATTTCTATGAGAGCTATGTTAATCTTTTAATACTTGATTAAAGTGTGGTTTGATATTTCAGTTAAACTTTAACCTCCTCTGACACTGAATCTTTTCTTGACATATTACTGAATCCTTGAAGTCACCCATTAAAATATTTTTTATTTAAAATTATTGCTTTAGAATATGTGGGAAAATTTAACAATAAAATCATAGTATCCTTACACTTATACAGTGCTTTTCTGAACACTCCACTCAAAGCGTTTTATAGGCTCCACCACCAACAACAATGTCAGCCCCCCCTGGATGATGTGACGGCAGCCATATTGAGCCAGTATTCTCACCACACACCAGCTTGCAGTGAGGCGGAGAACAGAGTGATGAAGTTCAGGGAGGGGGATTATTTGGAGGCTGTGATTGGTAAAGACCAATGGGAAAATTGGAGAGGACACTAGGGGTAACACCCCTACTCTTTTCAAGACATGCCCTGGATTTTTAATGACCATGGAAAGTCAGGACCTCAGTTTTATTTCTCATCCAAAGGATGGCACCTTTTGTACAGTCTAGTGTCCTCATCACTATACTGGGGCATTGGGATCCACACAGACTGCAGGGTAAACACCCCCTGCTGGCCCCAACATCTCTTCCAGCAGCAACCTTAGCCTTTCCCGGGAGATCTCAAATTTCCTCCCTCGGCCTTTACTGTGGTCTCCAAATTGTTCCCATGTTTGATTGGTTTGCACTTGCCCTGCGATGGACTGGCACCCCATCCAGGGTGAATCCTGCCTTGCGCTCTTTGCTTGCCAGGTAGGCACTGGCTTCCCGCAACACCGTATGGTACAAAGCCGTTTGGCAAATGACATGACATGACTTTGTTTAGGAAATCAAATATTATTAACTCAGATTATTTTGGTACACAATACCTTTTCAAAACATGTGTCTAAGAACTAATTGTTAAATGTTGAAAATAGAATTTTGTACTAGAGACTCATTCTTCACATATTACAGTCATTTTTTCTGCACCCAGAAGTGGATGAAGGCGGACAGGTGGAGTTAACTCTCTTCAGAAGACTGGGAAAGAACGGCTAACCTGCATTGAGAAACTTCATTTGTTTGTTTCCGGTAAGCAAGGTTTCAGTATGAATAAGGAGAATCTTATCCCGTGTGTATCCTGCAGTTCAGACATAAGTTTTAGTATGAGAAATGCACTCTTATTAAGGAGCTCCCCTACAAAATCTCTATGCTAGAGGGAAGGATAAAAAATTGCAGGATATCAGACACTCAGAAGAAGACTCTGAACTGTGTTATTAACACTCGGTAAGAGTGTTTGTTGTCATGCTGTAACACACGCACACCCTTCGTCGATGCCTAGATTACTAACCAACTGCTGTGGATTTAGCTCAGCAATGCTGCTTCCGGTCTCCTCGGGAGTACAAACTTCAAACAGGTTCGCCATCTTCACAGATAATATCTGCTGCATTTTAGCTAGTCCCCAGGATTTTATTTGTTGGCCACTGTATCGCAAATTATAACATTACTAGAGGAACATTTTCCTGGCGCCAGACTGAAAGTTTTTGAAGTATAGTTGGACTGTATGCTCACAAAACATAATGTATGAACAGTTATTCATTGCAGCACACAAGACACTATATTGCGGGAACTGGAAACAGCGAAGCAGTATTTGTGTTTCAGACTGAAGCAGTTGGGAAATAAATTTATGTTGTCTGGTCCTATTCCAGTTTTTAATTGTGGATGTGAGACATTTAGCAGGCTTTTCATTATAACTTTTTGTGAATAACGGGGATCCTTTCCGGGAAATGCAGACATTTCTTTGTACCCCAGTTGGGCTCAAAAAGGCAGTCAAAGAATTTTGAAGAAAAGTTTAATATGTTTGACTAGTTTCTCAAAAAGTTCCCTCACTCCCACTTTCCCTTGCTCAAAACAGAGTTCCTGTTGTGTCAGAAAGTACAAGAACAACGCGAACTGGTGCAATTCTGAGTAATCTGATTGATATTATCTGTAGATCATCATCCACTGTCACTGTTCTGTTAATCTTACTTCACCCCAGGTTTCTTTGTAACAAAACTGTTATTGTTGATGAATTATTACTTATTTTAAACTGAATCTTGGTTAAAGAAGGATGAGAATGGCCATCTTTTAAGGCTTCCCCCCACACTATAATTTTCTGATTAAACTGAGAGAAAATGGTTGGGGGGTTAGTTTCTACATTTTAACTGCAGTCTGATTCAAATTGGGATTTTTTCTCATCTCAAGCCTTTGCTTTTACCCTCCAAAATATAATAAAATAATCACTTTGATAATCCATCAGATCCCCTTACTATTGAGTTTTTAAATCTCACTGGGTCCTTTAATTTAGTGCAACATGTTTCGGGTTGATGCATGCAAATGGTGTTACTCTGTACCTGGTTTACTATCCTGGGGCTGCAGCTACACAGTCTGGAATTGAATGTATTGGTATAACCTGGAGTTGCACAGGTTAAAATAGGGAGGCTATAAACATGAAGACTGAATATTTTTTATTGCTTAAAGATTTGTGTTACATAAATATTTACTTGTGGAAAGCTTCTTTATACACAATATTTTTGGTTTTGCCTTCTGGAGCAAAGACGTGCAGTTATTTTTCACTTCTTACATGTGAGCATCCAACATAAAGTTGTCAGTTTGAGAAGCATGATGATTCCAGGTTCAAGCCCACATTTTTCGAGTGATTGACCCTGTGCTTTGTTGATAGACATAGTGAAACTGAGTCTAATGGGGAAAGACGTTTGAACTTGCATGGCAGATCAATGGCTTGGAATGAACACATCTTCTCCCTTGAAAGTTCCAAAGAGTATTGTTGCTTCAAGCACATATGGGTGAAGCTTAGCGAATGGGGCAAGACTGGGGCAAGATAGAAGGGGTGTTTCACCCTCGCAGCCCCTAAGTGCACGATGAGCGCCCTGGAGGTCCGGCTGCCTCGGTGCCCTGCAGGACACCAGGCCGCAGCAGGGTGATGGTTGAACCGGTGTCGACGAGGTCCTGGCAGGGTCTGCCCTCAATGAGGCAGGGAAGAAATAAGCCCTGGCTGTGGCCAATCCTTCCCACAGCAGGCGGGGTGAAGCGCTCTTTCTGGCTTTCCGGAGCGGGGGTAGCATCGCTCAAGGGCGGCCTTCCCCCCTTTAGGCCACCCCGCTCCCGTTTCCCGATGGCCTCCGGAGTCCCCGGGGATCCAGCGCCTGGCACTCCAGGGCGATGTGCCCCCTCTCCCCACAGCGGTGGCAGATGACCAGTCGTCGTCGCTCCCCCAGCATCGCCGTGCTGGCCATCTCCTCCTCCCCATCTGATTCCCCGTGCGCCCCTCCGTTGGTGCCCACTGGTCTCCTCGAATATGGCATCAGTCTGTTCAGCCAGAGCCAGGGTCTGCTCCAAGAGGACTGGCGCGGCCAGCATCATGTGGCGCTGCACCTCAGTCGGCGCCAGGGCCCAGAGGAACGCCTGGAGCGCTATCACCCGGTGGGCCTCCTCTGGGAGAGTAGGGTAACCCTGGCGGGCTAAGTAGGCCATGTCTGCGGCGACTGGACCCAGTGGCTCTCCGGCTAGGCAGCAGTGTTGGGCCAACCTTGCCCGTAGCAGTCCCGGCGCCTCCCCTCTCCTGCCAAAACGCCTCCGGAGGGCCGACGCCAACGCCGTGTAGTTGTACCACTGGTCCCCGGGTACATCCAGCAATGCCTGGCAGGCCTTCCCCTCCAGGACGGCGGCGAGGTGGCCCGCCATCTCCACCTGAGACCAGCCGTTTGCCCAGGCCGCCATCTGGAACTGGGCCTCAAACATTTGCCATGGGATCTCCCCATTATAACGGCTTGGTCTCACCGGCGCAGGCTGGAGCAGGGGTGGCAGGCTGAGCCCGCTGGTCTGGCCTCTCCTTCCTGCCACACGGCCTGAGGCGACCCTGGAAAGGGCCCCCCTTACGCTGAGTAGGTCACCGTTGGGTAGCCCTGATAAGGGCTGTGGCCACTGGTGGTGCTGAGGGGTCGTCCCGGCCCCTGGCGGCTGCTGCTCACCCCCAAAAGGCGCTTTAGGGGGTCACTCGGCTGCTGGGGGAACCAGCGCTTCTCTAAGTCCGACATCATCAGCCGTTCACTGTCCATCCTCCCGCTCTGACACCAATGTAATTAATTTGGGTTCGTTGAGGACGAACTTGTGGAGTTAATAACTGCGCTTTATTTCTTCTCTGTCACCACCCGCCAGCAGCACTCCCGCACCCAGATGAGAGAGAGACACAAGACAAGCCCGCCCAGAGCGTGGGCCCGAGAGAGAGAGAGAGAGAGAGAGAACGACACCAAGGAGTGCGGAACCAGGGAACTATTTACATGGAAAACCGGCAATCTCCCCAGACTGTACGCCCGTTTCACTGTTACCTGGATACCTCTTGGGGGATATCCTCTATATCTTCTTAGGGGATATTCTAACAACAAGTGATTATAAGACGATCTGTCAAAGTGCCATGAAATACAATATGCTGGACAGTATGCTTCTCAAAGCGCTTTACAGGGAAACAACAATAACCACAACAATTTTACAAGTCCTGAGAGGAAGAATATCATCAATATTAATAATAATAATAAACTTTTTATATATAGCACCTTTAAAGGTGGCTTTTTTATAAAAAAAAACTTTTTTTATATGCATTTGCATTTGCACACAGAGCAGTGTTTTCTTGAACATGGAGATACGATACTGAATAATTCCTGCACACAACCATTGCAGCCGAATTTGCATCGTTTGGCAGGGCTATGATTCATACAAGTGGTGGTGGATTTGGAGACAAAATGTATTTTTGCTGTAAGTGTAAATAACCCCAAAGCTCTACTTATTATTTTACAAGAGAATGCACCTGACAAGCTGGGCAGTATGCTTCTCAAAGCGCTTTACAGGATAACAACAACAATAAAACAACAATTTACAAGTTCTGGGAGGAAAAATATGATCAATATTAATAATAATAATAATAATAATAATAATAATAATAATAAAAAACTTTATTTTATATTGCGCCTTTAAAGGTGGCTCCGCAAAGCGCTTTACAGGATAACAACCGATAAAACAACAGTGGCTGGGGGTTGAAAATACCTGTGAAACCAGTTTGTTCACAATGTACTGTAGACACAGAGACTCAGTAGCAATAGCAATTACTGTAGCAATAGAAAAATAGCAATATTATGGACACTCAATTGACTTTAAAAAAAAAAAATTTGACAGCTGGTACAGCACCCCACCGTGCCAGCATTATATTCTCATGTACGGTTAGAATGTGTTCATTGTCTTCCAATGAAAGACTGGTTCCTTTCGCTGAAGTCAGGAGACATTAGAAGCTTGCCACACCCAGACTGTTACACCAACGCATTAGCATGTTATAGCGATTCCATTGAGGAGCCGGGCGCGATCATTATTTTGTTCCTTGATTTTCTGATCTGCAAGTCTACTTGGCTGTAGCGAATGTGAATTCTGTCTGGCATTGCCAGATTGTGAAAAAATAAAAGTATTTTAATCAAGATGGGGGGTAAAGGAGTCGTCTCTATCACACTCTCCCTTATAAAATTAACGTGAAACAAAACAAAAACTACAAATAAGATACAATCTACAGACATTCACAGCATAAACATATCTTAAAACATTTACATATATTGTTAAATTATTACTTTAAATATATACTTTAAGTTACTGAAACAGACAGTTAATAAAATCGTTGCAATTTTGTTCTTGTTTGGAGGTGGGGATATTCTGACAACAATTGATTTAAAGACAATCTGTCAAAGTGCAATGAAATACAATATTATGCTGGGTAAACGTTCCGAGGTAAAATTCTTCCGCGACGGGGGTACCTTTAAAGCGGAGATGACGAAAATAAAGTGTATTATTAATTTGCTGGACAGAGAGGTGAACATTATTATGCAGAACTCGTATCTCTTATTGTGGCCTCTGTGGGCATAATTCAAGAGGTCCTTACTGTAGTGTCAAACAAATGACAAAGTTCAGGTGTCTGTGAAGCAGATGTCCCTTTATTCATATGTATATATTAGTCTGGCTTGCGACTGTCAGACTTAAAAAATAAGTAGCTGAAGATGGTCCTTTATACCTTAAAATACAAAGAGTTACTATGACATGTTCTAAACAAAGACAGCAACACCTGCCAATTAATTATATCTAAGTTACAGACTAGACAACAGTTAGTTCTTTTCATGTTCTGGGCGTATAGCCAGCTTACCAAATACATTACCTTATCTTACTGACCAAAGACAGGCAGCATCTTTATATATATATTTGAGCACAAAGCCTGCGTCAAGCCACTAGACTGCATAGTTTGCAAAAAACATACAAAAACATGAAAATGATATTATTATCCCACTTCCTGGGCATCTCTCTTATCTCTTCATTTTTCAATACTTAGAAGCAGTCTGGGGTTTTCTGCGTGATTAAGGTATTATGCCTCTGAAACTCCTCATCTGTAAACACTGCATACATAGAATAATCTTTGTGTATGTTTTGTTGTCTGTAGCGTAGTGTTTGTCTTGTCATTATTACTGAACATTTGTTTAATCAAGCGTGCCTGGATTATTACTGTTTTCACCAAAGCTGTGTCAGAAAATAAATAATTCACGTTCAACATTCAAGTTGGGGGTTATGAATATTTATTTTACTTATTAACTAAACCACTTGGCCAATTCCTGATCTTCACCATTTGTAAGAACATGTTGAATTCTCTTGGAAAGTATACACAGTACAGGCCTGGTTAGGGTCTTGAATTCAAGGGAGCCCCTTGGCCATCCTGTCTGAACCTTCAGATTGTTTATGATGTCTTACTCACTACACACATTATAACAAAAATATTCAGAACACAAACAGGAAAAAAACAACAGATGCATTTGAGAATTTCCCCGGTTGTGGCATATTAAATGTAAATTTATCTTTCTATAGTAGGTCTAATCTAAATTATCTCCTACCTTGGATAAAAATAAGAGAGTGACCAAATATACAGTATCTAAAAAATCTCCATTAATTTTTATGAAATAAATAATAAAAAATGCAAAGAATATATTATTTACTATTTTTACTGTTGTATTTCACTACTGCCAGTCCTAGAGACATTTTTTTATAATAAGGTTAAACAAAAGATTCAGGGATGAAGGAGATTAAAAATGAGATGAAATATCAAACCAGACTTAATCAGACAATAAAAGATTAACACAGCTCTCATAGAACTGACCATTTCATATAATATATCTCCCTCTCCGAACTTTATTGTCTAATATGTTTTTTATAAATGGCTCTGGTATCAGAATATGGTTTCAGGATATCCCTAGAGACATGACAAAACAGCAAATAATTTTGAAAATAATGACATGTTTGTAATGCCTCTCAGAAACATACAGTAAAAAAAATAGTAAAAAATAAATTTGCCATTAGAAATAATTATGTTTAACTGTAGGGAGATGTAGCTTTTACTGTACCTTCAATATTGCTCAGTCAGAAGACAAACAGTATATCTAACAACAGAAACATCTGGGGTTAGTTGGTTTTGTTTTCCTCCTGCTCATGGTATTGGACTAGGAAGCGGAAAACAATTAACTGAAGACTTATCTGGCTACATCTTCTAAATCTAAGTATTTGTAAACATGCATTACCTTTCAAAATGAAAATAATAAAACACAGAATTTGTCTAGCTACAGACAATTTACAGTAAAATGGTTTAAAATATGAGTCATTTTGTAGCAAACAATTGTTGATTTATTTTAAATTCATTCAATTGCATAAAGTCAAATGCACACAATGCAGACTCTCAAGCTATTCCTAGAATGGGTGTTTTCATAAGTGAGTTATTAAACCTGGAAGCAGTGATTGGAAACATAGCGAATAGAAAAGGAGCTAAGACAAAAAAGTTGTTTAAAAATATCTATGTACAATATTATTATACTACAAAATGTGATTATTAGACCCATAGATATACATCTCCATTATACAGTTTTGTCCAATGATAAATGATTTTTTTTTAAATTTGTTGTTCTGTTGTCTGTATTAATAAAATAGATTAGATCACGGAAGAAAACTTTATAAGGCATTGCATAGAACACACAAATATTATGAAATTAATCACACCCCCTTAAGGTGACAAACATCTACAGCAATGAGTAGGAAGTATTGATCATGTGCATTCATTCAAAAAAACAATCACTTTGGACAGAGGCTGAATCTTCATTGTCTGAAACATATAAATGAACTGTTTTGGAATAGTTTAGCTAAAGGAAACTTTAGGAGGGACTCTAAGCAGAAGACATCTCACGCTTCAAAGGACGGCAATCCCACAGTATCTTGATTTTCCAGGTATCAGACTCCTGGTCATTCCATCCAGCCCAAGTACCAATGCCCTAATGTGTTCTGTGTTTCAGGATAATAGTCAGCATTATTAATACAGACTTCATTCATTTTCAGCACTTGTGATAGTTATGCATTACAATATGGTATTATGCAGATGCTTTTTAATGAAGACTTGCTGTTTCTTGCAGACTATATGCTATTACAATGACATACAGTATGTGTCTAAGACAAGTGGCTCAGATGATACTGTACAATCCTCTAACAACTGACTGAAAAAAAACATGAGATTTTAGCCAAAAAAAAGGACAAGAATAGTAATCAAAGATTTCTCCTTGTCCAAAGTAGGCATCAAAGGGTTTATTTTTTCATCAGTATTCAGCTACTATATGCTCATGTTCCAGAAAAATGTCTATGCAACTTTGGTATAATCCAGCATATAGTATTGATGATATTGACAATGCATGCTTGCATCCTGTATCTCTTGTGTTGTCACTAAATGTGATATTCTGTTCTGCGTGCAGATGTTAAGAATAAGTGTTCTCATTGTAAACCTTTAATGTCTCATTTTCACTTGAGCACCTTTCCACAGTTCTCTATGACATGGTTATTTTATTTGTTTCATTTATTTATTTGTTACCTAAAAATAGAATTACAGATTGCAAATCGTAGGCAATAATTCCCTAAAAAGGGTAACAAATGAGAAATGGCTGTTAGACCCCTCTAAATCAGTTGATGTGTTTGCTTACTTGCTATAACAACCAGCTGCATGGAATTTGGTTTGGTCAGCTCATACCTTTAAAGACATACAATACAAATAAACAACATGTCAACAAAGACAATAGTAAAGACAATAGTAGAATACATCCACCCAAAAAATTCACACACCATCTTAAACACACACCAGTAGGGCTGAAGTGTTTCCATCCCACACAGTGATGGACAAAATACTCTCAATGACAGATCTCTGTAAAAGAGGGTCATTGCTTTCTGTGACACTCCAAACGTCTTTAACTATCTCAGAAAGAACAGCATCTGTTGAGCTTTCTTGACCATGATGGATGTGTAGACCTCCCATTTAGAGTGTGGGAGATGGTGATGCCTAGGAAATTCAAATTCTCCACCACCACTTCAGTCTGACCATTGATGTACAGTGGTAAATGTCACGTTCGTAAACCCCTCCTCTTAAGGACAAATAATTGTTCATCATTGTTTGTGATATGCCCTGTGAGAATAGTGTTATCAGTGAGCTTGAACATGTTCCATGTAACTGGTGGAATCTCAGTTCAGATTATTTGTCATACACACAAGTGAAGTGCTTATTTGCATATATGCTCCAATACAAAGACACTAACCTAACATTAAACCTAAACACAGAACCACAGCTGTCACAATAAAGTAAAATAACATCCATGCGAGTCGGTTTTAGAGGTAGAATTCAATAATCTGACAGTTTGAGGGAAGAAACTGTCTCTGAATCTGGAGGTACAATACATGCCTTTATGCTCCTATAACACTTACCAGAGGGCAGGAGAGGGAAAAATTAGAAACCAGGATTAGTGTAATCCTTAGCAATACTCCAGGCCTTGTAAAAAATGTCCTCAATAGAGGGGAGCTGTACTTCAGCGATGGACTGGGTTGACCTGAACATCCCCTGTGTCACAATTCGGTCAGACAATGAGCTGTTGCCAAGCCACACTGTAATAACAAATGCATAGGATCCTCATACCTCATCACTTGGATTCCTTACAATCAAGCAATGTTTCACTTCAACATTTCTTTGTTATGAAGAGCAGATTCTGTTGGTAACCAAACATTATGGATTTTTTTATAGGGCAGGATAGCTCAAACTCACACCTGAATGTCATCTCATTGATTGGGAACTCCAGACTCCAATAACTTCCTTTAATAGAGATCATTATCCAAGAGGTTCACATACTTTTTTAAAAAATAGACAGAGAATGTTTAAACAATGTGTTCTATATAGACAAGAAAACGTACAGTTGTTTTTGTGCGTTATTTATTAAATCAGAGTGTACTTATCTATTATTATGACATAGATGAAGATCAGAACACACTAAATTTGTTGTAACAGAAGAAATAAGGTTCTTGATCCCGAGATGAAGTAAAACAGATAAGTTTATTGCATGCAAGGAACAATAAAGCCGAAGTCTTGTTTCCCGCAAGAAACAACAAAACCGAAGTATTGTTCCCCGTACTGTTACAAACTTTTGGGTTATATACAGTTTTCTTCTCCGTTTCTGACGTCACTCGGTCTGATGGTAAAGAGGGGGGTTCATGGTATTTGGCCAGTTTACGATGTTCTGGGCAAATGGTCAGTTTAACATTACACCCAGGGGGGTTCCTAGCTTGCATCTGCAATCCTTATCAGTTAACCCCCTTTCCTGCCATAAACCCCAGCTTGTGACTTAGAAGTCTAAACCCCCTACAGAAAGAATTAAATTCAAACCCCCGTCTTCACATCTTTCTTCACACACTTTTTAAACAATAAATGCAGGAATGCAAATAGTTCCAAAGGGTTCACAGACTTTTTCTGTAAGTTCCTGTTTCTTCTCCACAATGACTGTGTCATATATTGTTCTTCTGTACAAACATGAAGGAAGTTGAAAATATGATTAAAATAGGAACTATTTGAATTTACAAATGTCTATCTCTGCTTTTCAGTATAGTTTCAGCAGTTTGACCAGAAATACAATATGGGAGCTGGAGCTTCAGTGACTGGCAATGTAAATAACAGCGTAATTACCTTACGGTCTGCAAGACCAAGCTCCAAACTCCACATGGCAAATGCAACTGGGGAGCCACTTCGTATATTTTATGGAGTGGAGAAGAAGGAGCTAGAAGAACTGGTGCTACACAATGGTGGAGAGTCCAGCACCAAGAAGGTTTTTAATTCTGATCTCAAGGACCAATACATTCAGCTCATTGTCAACACACACTTATTGTTTCCTGAAAAAGGTGTCAACTATGCCTGTGTGTTCCTGGAAAATTAGCATGACAGAAATACTTGCCTGGAAACCGTTGTTCTCAACTCCAGTGTCACTCCTGGAAAATCTTTCATTATAACAGCCGATCCACAGCATCAAGATCCAAAAGTTAGGAGCAGGCACCTGGGTGGATGAAGAAGGGCATGACCACTCTACAAAGTAGATTTACAGCAACACCTGATTATTTTAGATACCAAATAGATCAACATGGAGAATCAATCTTTCAACATATAATGGATAGTATTCTTTGCTCAATTAGCATATTTGTCTGCAAAGCTGTAGATTCTTTGTAAACATTATCATAGATATCTTCACATTCGGCATATGCTGCAGAATCATGCTTGTTATTTAAAATTCACTGCTACTAAAAATACAAAATATTCTGAGGGATCTTCATTATTTGTTATTTACAATTCATTGTAGTACTACTAATAATACTAATAATTTAATTCAATTTTTATATAGCGCCTTTCACAACAAGGTTGCCCCAAGGCGCTTAACAATGCAAGTGACCATACACTTGCCTTTGGGCATGCTACCCATTATATAATAAAAAAGGGAATAATAATAATGTACTGTACACATCTTTTTCCTTCAAATATCCAAGTCAATGTTGCTTAAAGCTGCCAATTAATAAAAAAATGCAAGATTTAAAAAACAGCTGTCCTGTGTATGTATTGATGTGCATTATTAACATACAGTTTACACAGCCAGCCACAGTGTCCCCAGATTTATTCAACCCTATTGATGAAATACGTGCAAAAAACATCAGTAGAAATGAAACAGGTTTGCAGATAGTTCGACATGTTTTAAAATTCTAAAATGTTATACTGTAATCGTAATAGCATTGCACAAAACTATGCTGTATTTGCCATGACTATTTCCTTAAATTCCTGAATGCACAAGAGTCACTTTTTCACGCCCCTGGAGTTAGTATGTTCTTAGTCGTGCACTTGCAGGAATCATACAGAGCCCCCCTGACCTGTGCCTTGGGGTTCTGGTTCTTCTGAGGATGAATTTTGACTCCCTTGATGAAGAATTGGACTTTTGAACTTTTTGTGAACAGCTTTCCTGGAGCTCAAAATCATTCATTTGTAAACTACGTGTCTCTGAAATATGTATGGATCCCTTTGCATTTCTAGACATTCTATTCAATTTACAAAGTGTGTCCCAGTGAATTTTTTTTGTAATTTCCTTGCCAATGTTTCTATACATGGTCTCTACATTTTTTAATTCTGACTAGCTTGCTAACAATACCAAAAATGGTGTGTTTGACACAGCTCACATCAGTCAAATCAGAGGTGATGACCCTTGAGAATTTTTTTACTGATCCAGGCTCCTAGAGAGATAATCCTTTTAATAAATACCTTATTAAAGGGTTTATAGAAGCCTAATTGTATCACTTATTACCCTGTCATCCATTTTTTAACTGTTTAATCCAATGCAGGATCACAGGGGACCCGGAGCCTATCCCAGCAAGCAACAGAATCAAGGCTGAATACACCCTGGACAGGATGCCAGTCTGGGCACACACAGAGATTCTCAAACATGCACACAATCATATCGGTGCCAATTTTCCCAGAAACCATTTAACCTCTCAGTGTGTTGTTGGAGGAATCCAGAGCAACCAGCGGAAAGGCATGTGATCACAGGGAAAACACACAAACTCCATGCAGACTGCACCCCAGGAACAGAACCCAGGACAGCAGTGGTTACAAGACAGCATCCTAACCACAGCACCTCCGTACTGCCCGGCACCTATTATGCTTTAATTTAATTGAGATGCCTTGTTTCATTGTGTATAAATTGTCAAATGTAGCTACACAGACAGACCTAAAACAGAATATCTCAGAGCTGTCTTCAGAGAAACCAAAACCAACATTAAGATAACTTCTGTACATGCGAGCATGTAACACTTAGAACCCTTGATGAAATCTACAGGGTGATGAAAATCAATAAGACCATTTGGTAGTGATTTATGTGTAGTGAAAAATTGTACTTGCATCACTAGAGTGTGTGGAGTGTGAGTTACACACACCACGCACACCTTTACACTTCCTAGTAAAGGTACTGTAGTGTTTTCACAAAGGCTTTCACAGTGGACTTTACCTTTGGCACAATGTGGTTTGGACATTGATTGTAAGGAGAATGCATTGTTGTCCCAGATGATCCAGACATTACAGTAATCAATTCTAGAGAAGACAGGCCTGTTTCAAATATCACCCCCGAGTACAGTGCCAATTGATGGGAAGTGCCAAGAAGAATGCCTTTTAAGTTTTAGGAAATATTGAGTCACCCAGGTTTTTATGTCAGAGATGCAATTAGAGAGTGCTGAAACAACCACTTCAGTAACAGGTTTGGTATGAACACATATCTGTGTATAATCACCACAGAAATTATCATTCAGACCATGTGATCTTAATAGCTCACTAAAAGTTAATATGTAAGTGTTGAATAGTTTTGGACCCAGTAATGAGCCCTGAGGAACACCAGACTTATAAGAACCCAACTTCACACGGGCGTTCACGGTGGTGCCAGCGAGATCATGAGGTCTTTTGCTGCAGACCTCGGGCAGATCAATCTTTACACATGGGATTCCTCTGGCTTACGTTTAGAACACCCAGACAACACTTGGTGGTCATGTGATTGTCCAAGTTGAGCACAGGAGTGGACAGAGGAAGGAGGTTCTGGACCTGTGCATTGCTTTTTAATGGGGAACAATACGGCTGTTGATTGGTCAAGTTTGGTGGACATTTGGGACCTACATGAGGTTACCATGCCCAGCTGATTCCTGACTGGTTGGTCAACTGCAGGAAAGAGTAACATTGATCTCTTGACCCTATAACCATAAATGAGGTGTTTGTAAGGTCCCAGTGGACCTGTACAGTCATCCTGGCACCAGGAGTAGCCTATCCATTATGATAGCTGGAGAATCCCCAGTCCTGGTAATTGTTCTTTATCAGAAGACAAACACTTTAAATCAGAAACAACATGGAATGGCCTCTGTGAGATAAGGTCCTCTTGAAGAGGCACAGCAGCACTTTATTCTGGTCAGTAGCTGCGTCATCATGCGTAGGCTGCAAAAGTAACAAGTAATAGGTTAATTTCATGCTGAAAAGAGAAGAAAGAAAACACAACGTTTCGGTCATGGAGCCTTCCTCAGGTGTCAGCTCACACCTGATTGATCTGAGGTCAATTAGTCCAAAGTAATTTCAGATTTTTTTTCTTTGTTTGCATGCATACATGATTTGCTTTATTATGTTAAGTGTTTCATTTTTTCAGCATATGTAATTTGCTATTGGCTCGCTGTATCTTTTGTGACGAATAAGAAAATTATGTAAATATAATGAGGCGGTACATGCGTAGCCGTAGCCTAATTGGCTATCGTTGTCATTGGACATTCTTAGAGCTATCTAGCACTAGGTTTTTGGATTATAAGCCAACATGGCAAACAAATGCATATATCTACATTTTTTCAAAAAGCCGCACGTAGATGACCAGACCAGTCCCGAAACAAATAAGATGCTACAGGCCTCTTGGGTTTTAAGGAGTACAGCCTGGCTTCCCGAATACAAGTGTTTCTGGAACGCAAGGGGCAGTGCACGCATTTGCTGGTAGCAGCTTGACCTGTGGGAGTTAAGCACAAAGAGGTTCTAAAATTTCTCCTGTAAACAAATGACAAGCTTTGGAATGCATGAACAACATTAAGAGAGTATTAACGGAGTATGCTTTTTACAGATAACTATTTAGTTCAGGCTCTAAATGCCTTGCAATATTTTTAAGTGAACGACGTTTACAGAGCTAAAATACATCCAAAGGCCAATAGGCTGCCATCTCTCTGGCAACTGTAAGGTATACAGTGGTGTGAAAAAGTGTTTGCCCCCTTCCTGATTTCTTATTTTTTTGCATGTTTGTCACACTGAAATGTTTCAGATCATCAAACAAATTGAAATATTAGACAAAGATAACACAAGTAAACACAAAATGCAGTTTTTAAATGAAGGTTTTTATTATTAAGGGAAAAAAAAATCCAAACCTACATGGCCCTGTGTGAAAAAGTGATTGCCCCCCCTGTTAAAACATACATCAACTGTGGTTTATCACATCTTTGGAAAGCTGAGTTCAATTTCTCTAGCCACACCCAGGCCTGATTACTGCCACACCTGTTCTCAATCAAGAAATCACTTAAATAGGACCTGCCTGACAAAGTGAAGTAGACCAAAAGATCCTCAAAAGCTAGACATCATGCTGCGATCCAAACAAATTCAGGAACAAATGAGAAACAGAGTAATTGAGATTTATCAGTCTGGAAAAGGTTATAAAGCCATTTCTAAAGCTTTGGGACTCCAGCGAACCACAGTGAGAGCCATTATCCACAAATGGCGAAAACATGGAACAGTGGTGAACCTTCCCAGGAGTGGCCGGCCGACCAAAATTACCCCAAGAGCGCAGCGATGACTCAACCAAGAGGTCACAAAAAACACCACAACAACATCCAAAGAACTGCAGGCTTCACTTGCCTCAGTTAAGGTCAGTGTTCATGACTCCACCATAAGGAAGAGACTGGGCAAAAATGGCCTGCATGGCAGAGTTCCAAGACGAAAACCACTGCTGAGCAAACAGAACATAAAGGCTCGTCTCAGTTTTGCCAGAAAACATCTTGATGATCCCCAAGACTTTTTGGAAAATACTCTGTGGACTGACGAGACAAAAGTTGAACTTTTTGGAAGGTGTGTCCCCCATTACATCTGGTGTAAAAGTAACACAGCATTTCAGAAAAGGAACATCATACCAACAGTAAAATATGGTGGTGGTAGTGTGATGGTCTGGGGCTGTTTTGCTGCTTCAGGACCTGGAAGGCTTGCTGTGGTAAATGGAACCATGAATTCTGCTGTCTACCAAAAAATCCTGAAGGAGAATGTCCGGCCATCTGTTCGTGACCTCAAGCTGAAGCGCACTTGGGTTCTGCAGCAGGACAATGATCCAAAACACACCAGCAAGTCCACCTCTGAATGGCTTAAGAAAAACAAAATGAAGACTTTGGAGTGGCCTAGTCAAAGTCCTGACCTGAATCCGATTGAGATGTTGTGGCATGACCTTAAAAAAGCGGTTAAGGCTCGAAAACCCTCCAATGTGGCTGAATTACAACAATTCTGCAAAGATGAGTGGGCCAAAATTCCTCCACAGTGCTGTAAAAGACTCATTGCCAGTTATTGCAAACGCTTGATTGCAGTTGTTGCTGCTAAGGGTGGCCCAACCAGTTATTAGGTTTAGGGGGCAATCACTTTGTAGTGTGCTCTCTGAAGGCACCAGTTCTGTAGGGTTTGGGCATTTACTGGGACAATTATTAATTGTAGCAGTAAATCACAAAATTGATTCGAATCCAACCATGCGATATAACTCAAACAACGCACACACACAGGTACTAATACATGAGGATACATTGATTAATACATAGAATATGCATATAAACCTAACAGATCTTATCGAGAGGGTTATCAGAATACAAAAGATATATATTCAGTCAGTTACAAAGAGTTACATATATCAAGAGGACATACGTTCAGTATATCATTCATTTAGACCGTTTCGTAATTGAACTTGGTTACAACTTCTACATTAGATACTCAAAACAAGTACATAACTCTTAGGAATTAAATTGATATCAACTGGTTGGGATAACAATTGAATTCTCGAGCTGTAATGCATTGAAGTTGAATACTCATCCAATCTCTGGGGATTCAGATCTCCTGCGGGCACAAAGAAACAGTTGCAGGCTTGTTGCTGTCCAATCCGCGCTGTCTGGCTAGGTGCCAGGCTGTGCTGTGCGGTTTGCGACGGTGCGCTGCAGATGCTCACTGGCTAGTTAGTGTTGGCTTTGTTGTAACAGAAGAAATAAGGTTCTTGATCCCGAGATGAAGTAA
>JANTEY010020826.1:4892-25502 GCA_026401145.1 Lepisosteus osseus
TTATACTTTGAGTATACAGCTTGTCCAAAGTCATCCATTATTAATACAATTAGTAATATCTTCAGTAAAGGCTTTGATGCATAAATATTTCTGATAAAGTTAGGTTGTGTACTTTTGTCCAACTGAGCAATCTTGCTTTCATAAAATATACCAACATTTGAATGACTGATGATTAACATGCTGTAATACACAGTTCAAAATTAAAGGCTCAAATGCTGTACATGAGAGGTTAAGCTCCCCCTGGCGGTTTTACAAGGCGACGCCGGATAGTTAGTCACGTGACACACGTGAACCGCGTGATACCCCGGTGGGCGTGTCGCGGTATGCCGCGAAATACCTCACCCATTTTGAATGGCTGCATCTGTAGCACAGACACGATAGTGGGAGGGGATTTTAATTGTATCTTAGAGCACAGACAGGCAGTCTAGCTCTCCAATAAAATTGGATTCCAGCTCACTGGCCCTGCATAATTTAGTTCAAGACTTTAAACTCTCAGACACATATAGATGTATATATCCCACAACAGCAGGATATACATGGTCAGGGAGGAATAGCAGCTCCAGAATTGACTATTGCTTTGTCTCAGAGAGAGTGAAAGTTGTTGGGGTCACTCTTCAGCCTGTCTTCTTCTCAGATCATCAGGCTTTAGGGTGTAGAGTGGAACTCCAGGGCGGGACTGTCTTTGGCCCAGGCCTCTGGAAACTCAACACAAAGCTGCTAGAGAACGAGGGGGTAGTATCCCGCTACAAGGAGAAACTATCACAGTGGCTGTCCTTGCAGTGTCTGTACGGGTCAGTAGGAGAGTGGTGGGAGGAGGTGAAGGTGAGGACAAAGGCCTTTTTCATGGCTGAGGGAAGGAAGGCTGCTGCCAGACGGAGAGGAGTGCTAGTCAGGAAACAGAGGCAGCTGCAGCGTCTCTACACGATGCTGCACAGTGGCTTCGATGTGCTCGAGGATATCACCCTTTTAAAAAAGGACATCCGGAGCATAGCAGAAGAAAGTAGCCGAGAAGTGCTGTTAAGAAGCAGAGTGCAGTTCTTGGAAGAAAATGAGAAGTGTACTCGCTTCTTTTTCAGGAAAGTGGTAGGCTCCAAGTCTGTCATGGAAAGTGTAGTTGATGAGGAGGGACGAGAGAGAGCAGAGCCGAGTGCTATCCTCTCCTGCACCGAGGCCTTCTACTCAAGACTGTACAGCTCTACAGAGGTAAAGGATGAAGAAATTCATTTTTTTACCTCAAAGCTAGAAAATGTTTTGAGCGAAGAAGATAGGGAAGTACTTGAGAGGGATTTGACAGTAGAAGAGCCGAGACAGGCTGTGGAGAGCTTATAGAAGGGGAAAACTCCGGGTGCTGATGGGCTCCCAAAATAATTTTAATGCACCTTTTGGGATCTGCTTCAGGATCTGCTACTGCTCCTATTTGAGGAAAGCTTTAAGACAGAATTGCTGTCTGACTCCTTAAGAGAAGGCACTATCTCTCTCTTAAGAAAGGAGAGAAAAATGATATAAACAATTGGAGACCCCTCAGCCTGTGAGGCATGGACACTAAGATCCTGTCCAAAGCTCTTTTCCTGCACCTACAAAATGTAGTGGCCTCACTAGTAGGGAAAGAACAGACTTGTGGGATAGCAGGACACCTGATGAGTGACAACCTGGCCTTGTTGAGGGATGTCTGTCTGTACTGAGGAATACCCTCCAACTTAGATGACCTTATGATGTAGGATTGATGCCGGCAAGGGAGGAGTTGTTGTTAAAGTGCTGAAAGGAGCTTTAGGATCTGGAGGAATTGCACTGTGCATCTTTGCGTTTGTTCAATATGACCTATGATTTGTTGGTGAAATACTGGAATGCGCTCCAGGTTGCCAGGGCCAAAAAAGATGCAGGACAATTCCAAATTTTGAAGTAGTTGGACTCTGGGCTCAGGAGGATAGAGTCCTCACTGTACATATATATATATAATCCTTTTGTGCCAGAAACGGATATTTATGCTTTTTTGTATTATGTGGAAATCCTGGGAGGAGAATGGAAGGTGCGTGATGGACTGGGAATCTGGATTGGCCATTGGCAACATAGGGTCCGCTTTTGGCCTGATGACACGACGAGGGACGGCTTCAGACATCCTCCGGCTATTTTTTGGGGGGTTCAAATCGGGGGTTTTTGTTTTATGCAGGGCAACCGATGTGGTGAGGAAGACCATCTGGCAGAGGAGCATAATCAGTTGATTTGTCAGACATCCTACGTTAAGGAGAATGCAGGGCAGGCCATGGCCATGGCTTGTTAGTGGCCCTTAAGGCCCGCCTGAAATCTCTTTTGAGGAGAGAGCTCTGTGTTTCTTGGTTCGCAGGTGTCAGGATTTCATGGGTCAGAATGAGACCTTTTTCTTACAGCGAGTAATGTTGAGACAATGGGAGACGGTGATCCGGGCACTCCATATTAGAGATGGTGTTGTTATGGAGAAGGATGCAGAGATGGTGAGGTGTGCACCGTTTTTTTATGCCGATTTATTTGAGGAGAGGAAGGTTGATGAAGTGATGGGAGATTTGTTTTGAGATTTTTAGCTACGGGTGACCAGTAGTGGGAAGGAGAAGTGGGAAGGAGTGTCCCCTTACGTTGGAGGAGTTGGAAGATGCTATAAAATCTTTCATGTCCCAGGGGTGGATGGGCTCCCCAAGGAGTTCTATGTCACCTTCTAGGAACTGTTGGGGCCAGTACTCCTTGCTGTCTTGAATGAGAGGTATAAGAATGGCAGGTTGAATAACACAATGAGAGACGGTCTAATATCATTACTGTTTAAGAAAGGGGGCGTGGCAGATCTAAGGAACTGGAGGCCAATTACTCTGTTGACCACCGATAAGTTGATTGCAAAGGTTTTGGTGAGACGACTGAGGACTGTGATGCCGGATTTGGTCTCATTTAGGTTTTGGGGAGTTCTTTTTAAGTTGGGTGAGGATTCTGTATGTAGCTGTGGGCAGTAGGGTGGTGGTCAATGGGCACATGGGGGAATGGTTTCTGCAGTCTTCTGGGGTGAGGCAGGGGTGTCCCTTGTCCCCACTGTTATACGTACTGTTTGTGGAACCTCTGGCATGTTGCTTGAGGGAAGATCCTGAGGTGCACGGTTTGTAGATACCAGGGAGTGGAGGAGAGATGGTTAAAATCTCGCATTATGTGAATGATGCCACGCTTTATTTTTTAAATCAGAGGGTGGTGTGCAGCAGGCTCTGCACAGGTTGGACAGTTTGCGGTGGGTCCAGGTTCTAAGCTCAATGTGCAGAAGACAAGTGGCGATGGAGTGTGGCAGGTGGCGCACAGTGTGGACGGTGCCTGGAGGGCTGCAAGTAGCTGAGGATGGGGTGAAGATTCTGCGGCAGAATTTTATGTTGATTTATTTGAGGAGAAGAAGATTGGCGATAGGATGGGGGATTTATTTTTGAATTTTTTGGAAAGGTGGCTGCCCAGTGGCTGGAGGGAAGATTCAGAGCCTACCTTTACTTTGGAAGAGCTAGAAGGTGAGATTAAATCCTTTAAGGATGGGAAAGTCCCATGGGCTCCCAGAGGAGTTCCATGTCACCTTCTGGGATCTGCTGTACTCCTGGGGGTCATGAATGACATTTATAAGAGCAGTAAATAGTGGTGGTACTAGTAGAATTAGTAGAGTAGTTTATTGCCATATGTACACGCACACTCGAATTCTTAATCATGCTGAATTCTTGGGACATGCACAGTACAACTGACAACACTACACTATGTAGACAACAGGAACAATAAATATATTGTGGAAAAATAAATATGTAGTAGTGTGACCAAGAAAAAAAAAAGTAGATTGCACATTTTACATAGAGTGTAGATGTGCATTGAGTCCGAGGCCCTGCAGTTAGCTGTTGCACACTGCAGTGGGATAGAAGATGTTCTTGAGTCTAGTGGTCCTAGCTTTAATAGTGCGGTACCACTTGCCAGAGAGTAGGGGGGAGAACAGTTTGTGGCCAGGATGTTTGGGGATTTGGGGATCGGGCTTTATTGTGACAGTGGATGTTGTGGATCTCACCGATTGATGGTAAGTTGCATCCTATAATCCTATGTGCTGTTCCCACAACCCTTTGTAGTGCATCTCTGTCATGCGTGGTAGTACTGTTGCACCACACAGTGATGCCACTAGTGAGGACACTTTCTATGGTGCTGCGGTAAAAGATCATGAGAAACTGCTTCCCCACACTGCATTTCTTTAAGCACCGCAAAAGTGCAAGCATGTTGTGCCCTTTTCAGATTAGCTACAGGGTTGTGAGTCTGCCAGGTCAGCGGCCGAGGAACCTGAAGCAGCTGAGTTTATATTGCTGTGCCATTGCTGATTGGGGCTGATTGGGGCATGACTCCCTCTGGGTCTCCTGAAGTCCACAATGAGTTCTACTGTCTTGTTGACATTCAGGGCCACATTGTCAAGGCAGCATCTTGTAAGATCCCCCCCCCACTCCTGTATACGGACTCATAGCTGTTGTTGATCTGCCAAATAATAGTGGGGTCATGTGGAAACTTAATGATGTGGTTGCTGCTGTAGGTGGCTGTCATAGATGAACAAGGAGTATAGCCTAGGACTAAGACAGCAGCCTTGTGGAGCCTCCAGTGTTTAGGATTGTTGTAGAGGAAATATTGTTGCCAATTTTCACCACCTGAGGTCTGCCCATCAGGAAATCCAGTATCCAGTTGCAGATAGAGTTAAGTGATTCGATGAGGGAGGGTCTCATAGCGTTGTTAAGAAAGGGGATCTGAAGAATTGGAGGCTAATTACTTTGTTGACCGTAGATTATAAATTGATTGCTAAGGTATTGGTGGGGAGGCTGAGGTCTGTAATGCCTGAGATGATGCATCCTGACCAAACTTGTGGGGTTCCAGGGAGGTAAGTGTATTGGAACCTGGCACTGATTCGGGATGTGGTTGGGTGGGTAGAAGCCCAGAGAGTGCCATTGTTGTTACTTAATATAGGCATTTGGCCCACAATCCATTTTAATCCGGCCCTTGCAAGACTTTTCTCTGCTTTTTTGTATGAGTCCCGTGACGGCAAGAACCTCAATTCCCATGAGCCCTTGGCTCCACTCCCATCACACAACAACTGAGTATTAACATCCACCTCTCCCCTCAGAAGTAAATATGATTAGATTGTTAGATGTTAGATGTTTACACAGATATCACTGTGAATCTTGTAGTAGAAAAAATGCTATCTTCTTGCTAGCGACACGTAACTATGGTAATGGCTAGCGAGAAAGAAAATGTCGAAGAAAAGAAAAGTAGACAGAGAGAATGGGAAAGGTGGGAAAGAGAGAAACCTGTTCATTGAAGGGAAAATCATTGTCTCTAATATGCCAAGAGACTGTGGCTGTTATGAAAGTTTAACAAGACAGACAAACCATGGAGAAAAGTATGACAGCATAAGTACTGTGGAAAAGGAAAGAAAAATGAGTTACAAAGGGAACTTGATTTCCAGCAGAGTATATGTACTAAGGCCAAATCTCAAAATGAAGCAGCAGTGAAGGCAAGTTTTACTGTGGCTGAAGAAATAGCTAAATCAGGCAGAGGGCGATTTTCAAAAGCGCTGGCTGTTAAAAGTCTGAAGTAGTGTGTCCAGAGACCAGGTCTGCTTTTGCAAACATCAGTCTCACTAGAAATACGATGGCTACTCAATTGCTAACGATCTACCATAGCAGCTTTCAGAGAATGCGACTGAATTTATTGCTTATTCACTTGCCGTTCAGGATTTTATGCCCAGATTAGACTTTCTTGCATCAAAGAGAAGAGCTCAGGTTTCTAGCTTGGCAAAGCAACAGTAGACTAACAGTTTGTGATGTAGACCTATTCTTATTTGTGTTTGTTTTTATTTATTTCAATTCATTTTGTGCAATATAGTTAAATTGCTGAAAATTACCATATTTTGTTTGTATAGGCGACATTCATATGTGGAAAAAGTTATAATAAAACTCTAATCAGTATTTATCTCTGCATGTGTGGCCTGTGACATGATTAAATGTTTTTGGTTTGGCCCCCCTTAAAAATGAGTTTGACACCCCTGGTTTAGAGTTTAGAGTTTTGGGGGGATTGCTTTTTTGCCTTTGCCTTTAAGATCAAGCAGTCCGCAGCTGTAAGACTTATCAGGAGACGGGGAAGACAACAGGATTTGATTTAAAGTTGGTGTGGACATCGAAAGAAGACGCTGGGATGCAGCCAGCCGGGAAACAACTATGCTGGACAATGTGTTTTGTTGTAGAGAAGAATGAAATGGAACCTAGGTGGACTTGTGAGGTATTTGCTCAAAAGATAATAAACCTTTGTTTATGTAGCACCTTCCAAAGCGGCTTCTCAAAGTGCTTTACAGATAGAAAAAGTTATTCAATTTAGTTCAACGGTGGTTGAAATAACTGGTTTGACAAAAACAAGGCTTTTCCAGATTCTGCACAGAGTACAGTCCTGCTTATGCAAGGCAACAACAGCTGCCCCCTGCTCTTTAAATATACAATTCAGTGTGCTCCTCTTTTTAAGTCATATAAACAATATTGTAGAACTATCATAACTGCAGCAAGGTGTCCAATATACTAAAAAAAAACAAAAAACTTACCTGTTTAATATCAGTGGCTGCCAGAAACTCATTTATAATTAGTCAGAACAGTCTTTCCTCAGATTGACTCACTGTGCCTTTAAATTCACATAACCTCTACACAATATTCTGTGCATTATGGGATAGTTTCTTAGTCTACATCAAGAAGTGAAATGGCCTAGTCTTGCACTTTAGTATCACCAGGAAAGCAGAACCTATTTCTTCTGTTTAGTTACAATGGAGAGCTGGTATATTTTCACACTACAGAGCTGAGAATTAATTTCAGCACCAAGCTGGAAAAGGCAACTGGCCTTTACCTACTGTACTAATGTAGAAAGAATCAAGCAACATATTAACTAAGAATGATTCTTTCATGAATACACAGCTTTCATTTTTTTTTTGCAGTTTCACCCCTTATACTCTGCTGGATTAAAAACAATATATATCTTCCAATATCAATAAACTTGTTTTAGCTTTCATTTATCTTTATAGCTTGTCCATATTTAGTTTCACTAAATAAATAAAAGTAATGAACACTTTTTTCTCCAAATACTGTTCATTTTAAAAATGCTAAAAGCAACTGTAATTTACCAAAACAGAACACTTTCTACTCTAAAGACACAGCAACTTTGTGAACCTACTCCCACCAAAGCTAAACTCCTCTAATCAATCTTATACAGCTGGTCAGTCTTGTATAGCTCGGGTTCTGTGTTCCAGCTTTTAATTAATTGATCACCTGTCCAATAGAAACAGAGCATTTGTCTGAATTCTCATGCACAAAACGAATAATATTGAAACCCAATATCTAAAATTTTATACTCCGAACAAACTTTTGAAGAAAAGTAAGTCATTTGTTTAGAAAAAAACTGATGTAAAAAAGTGAGGACAGACTGAAAGTACAGAAATTAAACTGGTATTTAAAAAACTAAAAATGAAAAGCAAGTAAAACAGAGAAAGTAAGTGTTTGGCAACATTAAAGGCAATCTATATCAATTTTTAAAAAGCTATATAATTCAAACAAGTGTATTATACATTACACAGTTTTATAATTATATAGATGAGTTGGAAAACTACAGATGCCTTCTTACTTCCTAAAAGCTCAAAATAAAACTTTACAGATGAGGCCCACTTAAAACCCAAAATGTTTTTTAAATGCAGATAGTTGATGGATAAAGGGTATTTTCCAAAATAGTTCATCACAAATTTTAAAAATATCATTCTGCAACCAACCGTTTAGATGTCTGGATAAAAATTGTGAATGTTACATTGTAAGGCAGAACTGCTTTGAACATTTAAATACCAAGTGTTTGGTAGAAAAGGGGGAATTGTGTTCTCTTTCTTCTTTTTTTTCAGCATGGAATAAACCTATTACTTGTTCCTTTACTATATATACACGTATTACAAAATGTGCAGACCTAAAAATTATGTAATTCAAATCATTTTAAATAGATTTAAATATTACATCCAAGTTAAGAAATGATTTAGTTCAAATAAAGACAGTTTTGAAATAAAGGGAAAAATTTAACATTTTTGTCCCATCTCCCAAAGCAGGTTTTTAGGAGAAATACAATTGTGTGCCACAGAGTAGGTAAACAGCAAAATGATGTGATCGTTTTATAAAATTTCTGCGATCATTTCACTGTTAAGAACTCAACTGATAACTATTTTTTTTATTGTATGTATTCAAAGTCACCTCAATTAAACTGTCTAATGACGTTAAAAATGACAGAAATAACGATGTTAAAATTGTATTTCAATACTATAAAGCTGTTCAACAAAACGATGTAGAACAAGGTTATACGTTTACACAATGAAAGAGAAAGGAAGACAAAATTCTTTATACTTTATTAAAACACAAGCAGCAGAAATATTCAGATTAAAAAAAAAACTCATGGGATTGAACATATCCTAATAAAATAGTCAACAGTATAATACAGTAAACGAACTTGGGAATTATTTTTTTTCTACATTCCACCTGTTTTTCCAAAACGAATTAATTTTCGACTCAAGGATTTTACACGAAAACAAATCTGGAATGACAATTTTTGCGCTGATCTTTCACATTCAGTTCACTTATATTTGCAGTCATATATATATATATGTGCCGTCGTTTCCTCTGAGTCATGAAAATATTGATTTCTGAGCGTAATTAAGAAAATCTCTTTGGCACCTTAGCTACGACATGGGCTATTTTGCAACTCACCCTTACAAAGGATTCTGATTGTTATAATCACTTTGTGAATATTTCACGCTGATAAACAATTTTTCTTCAGTGTTTCTATTTGATCTTAACGCATTTTGCATCAAGTCCGAGTACTTCTGTGCTTCGTATCCGAACGCTTTGTTATTGCTTTCAAACATGTAATATTTTTTACTCCACTTCTCACTAAAAACACGTAAACTTTTATCCTCTGAGCTCATGACATTTCGATGTAAAATAAATTTATAAATGCAAGAAAAGTCGATAACAACAAGCAAGTGAACCTGAGGTCAAGGTTACTCGCCGTCATGCGCGTCTGCATGTAGTGGTGGCGCTGGTCTCTGGTCTCTGCTCTCGGGCCATCAGCTGGAGACACTTGCTCTAAATGACTGTTTTCAGAAATCGTGTGATAACACGATTCTTAACAACCCAAATTCAAGATAGATGATCTGCGTGAATTCAAATTAGGACTGCTTCGTTTTATTAAAATAGATTAGTTTAACAGGAATAAAAATAATACAAACAGAAGGCTTTTAGAAAGAGTTCAGGGAATGGTTGGAAAATAGCTAATTAGAAAGTGTTACTTAAGCACTGTATTGTACATTTAAGTGTTATTAATTGTAAGTTCTAATTTGAAGCAAATGGCATAAAGTTACATTAAATTCTTATCAAGATCAAGCCTTTACGCTATCCCTACCTGGCACAGTATTTAGTTATAGTATATGTGGTGAGTTTACCTTGACAATTAGGGATCAATCGTAAGAGCAACATGAAGTCTTCGCTTGGATTTACATCACAGCAAAAACATTTATTGATCAATAGAAACAAAGTGTTCATAAAATGTTAAAAATATCAAACCGCTACAGAAGAGATGCATAAAAATGGGGATATTATGTTAATACACCATTGGTTACACTAATCTCATTAGTCTAATTAAAATGATCAACATTTATACACTCTTGAATAACTATGGAGATGTTAATATCAATTTCTTTTAAGTAGAAGTAATTACTCATAAGCACCTGACTGTTGATTATGATAATGAAAGTGATCAAGTTAGTTTTACAGTTAACTAAATATATTGTCTTTATTTTTATGCATCTCTTCTGTGCACTTGCTATAAGCTTGATATTTTGAATGCTTGTATGCATCAAATGTTTTCTGTGTAATTAATCTTTGAAGCAATTTATTGTTAGGACTAAACACTGTACCAGTAAACTCACAAAACCCTTACATGGGCATCACATGTGAGGATTGGTTTAGACTAAAATAAGAATCAATTGAAAAAACAAAATCTTGAGAACTAACTAGTTTGACAGAAGCTGAGGCTTCACTGGATTCTACACAGTGTACAGTTCTGTGTATGCAAATCAACACCAGCTCCCCCCTGCTCTTTAAATCCATGATTCAGGGTGCTCTTCTTTTTAAGACATTTAAACAATACTGTAGTAGTGTGATAAAACTAAAGTAAATTCAGTAAGGGTGGCAATATTGGAAGAGTCTTTTGTGTTACCTGAGCAATAGCAATGTCTGACAGAAAATCATTTAGTTAAGATGTCTGAGAAGACACTGTTCTATTTAAACATTACACCACCAAATTCACAAAATCCCTACACATTATTCTGTGTATAATAGGATAGTTTCTTAGTCTATATCAAGCAGTGTAATAGCTTAGGTTTGCACTTCGGTATCCTCAGGAAGGCAGCAGTTACTTCTTCAAGTTAGTTACTATGGAGAGTTGGTAGATTTCCCAGTACAGAGGTGGGAACTAATGTCAGCAGCCAAGCTCTTTGCAATTGGCATTTACCTTCTGTAACAGTGGAGTAAGAATCAAGCTGCTTATTAATTGTGAACAATTCTTGGGTTGATACACTGCTTTCATTTTCCTGCAATTTCATCCATTATATTTTGCTAAATTATAAACTACTTGCTTAAGTACCTGGCGTCACCCAGGTTAAAAAAGGGATGCTGTAAGATTGAGTATTGTATTATTGCATTACATAAATATTTACTTGTGGGAAGCTTCTTTATGCACAACGTTTTTTTATTTTTTCTTCCGGAGCAACGATGTGAAGTTGTTTTTTCTCCTTTTTACATGTGAGCATACATCAAAGTTATCCATGCGAGAAGCATGATGATTCCAGGTTCAAGCCCACTTTTTCATGTTTTGATGGACATAGTGGAACGGAGTCTAATGGAGAATTGAAAACATATGAACCTGAATGACGGATCAGATGGAATGATCTGAATTCTTGGAATGAACACATCTTCTCCTTTGAACGATCCAGAGAGTATTGATGCCTCAAGCACATATGGGTGAAGCTTTTTGATCAATAAGCGAGTTCTATTACACAGTTTTGGGGGATCCAAATTTCATAAAAGCATGACGGGACATCCAATTTTCAGAGATTGATTGTGAGGTGGAACATCATTTGGATGCAAGGTGTACAAAAACTCCACAGGGTATTGGACAACAATGTCAATAACCAAATCAACTCTTGAAAACGTTTGCTTCGCCAGGCATTGTTTTCAATATTCGATCATAGGTGTCTTCCACTGCATAATCCCATAATTTTTTAGTCTGGTTCCTAAAAGCCGGTCTCCCATATGCACATGTAATAAAGAGACTTTTCTGACACAGACACCTGAATTTTGTCATTTTTTTGACACAACAGGGACATGGTGCACTCATCCCAGACAATAAGCTTGCACTCAATCAAAACCTGTGCAGGTGCTGTCCCTTTTGAGATGTTGCGATTTGGTAAATGATGTCAGACCAGATCAAGAGGCGATTTAAATGTGGAATGGGCAGTCCTGCCACCAGCAAGGAGTGTTGAAGCTATACCTGATGATGCCACAGCAAAGGCAAGGGCAATGTGTCCTTGTGAATGGAAGTCTTCAAGGAGTAAGTTAGTGACAAATGTCTTTCCAGTTCCACCTGGAGCATCGAAGAAAAGAATCCACCATGATGGATTCTTTTCTGTAGACATTTGCTTGATCTGATGTGAGCTTTGTTTCATTGCTTGCAACAAACGTCCTACAACGAAGAGGAGTTGAAGGAGATTCCCTGAGCATTTCCTGAGAGATGCCACTTTTTTCTGTTCTTGGTTGAGGCAATCCAAATTGCTTCAGTTCTTTGCCTCCTAATGAAAATAGCTTATCTTCAATTTTCACCAGAGCCTCATTGAGGATAGTATCATCATATGAGGCATTTTGTTGCTTGCATGGTAAAAAAATTATTCGCTGAGAGCCTCATTGTGATTCTCCCATAAGGGTTGTTTGTTGGAAAGATGACATGCAGTGAGCATTATGCAGAAGAGATCTCCAAGTCTATAAGGTGAAGCAGTCAATGTAGCCTCTGTAAGACCTTCATCCCAGTGCTTGTGATCTTCTAGAAGTCCAGGGAGATTGCAGGCTTTTCTGTAGGTTGAACACTCTGCCTTCAAACTACTTTTGAAACACTCAGGACATTTGACCTCTAGCAGTGTGAAGTAGTAAACACACATAGCACTCTTCATCGTTGGGATGAACAGATTAAACTATTTCTAGGGCAACAGAAGCTTTGATTTCATGGGAATCTTTCAATTGGTGTTCCTTGTGATCTTGGTTGTCATGTTCTTGATCCACTGACCCAAGTATTTGAAGTATGTTTTACTTCATGGTAAAGCAGTGTCCTTACAAAATCATTTGAAGCGCAGAGATCAAAGAGAGCTGCAATGTAGTGGCTTTTGGATCAAGGAGGGCTGCTCGGTCAACAGTTTCTCTGGAGGATGCTCAGAGATGGGGAAACTTCAGTATCTTCCTGACAGTTTCATTGCTATTATGTATACATGTATCTGCCCATTTAACTCTTTGTCGTTGTTGCTTTCTTTGTTTTGGGATCCAAAAACTGCCATGTCAAAGCCCTTGTTGCCGTATTTCCACACATACTTGATGGATTTGACTGAGCTGCAGTCTTCAACATTGATGTGAGTCTTGAAAGTTTTTGAGAGAAGTGGATTGGAGGGAACAACCCACCTGTTGTCCACAAATACTTCCCGACCATTAATCATGATGATTGCCTCATGGCCACCATCTTCTGGCTTCCTTCTCTTGTAGGATGGATAACCATCCTGATCAGGTTGAGTTTCTTGTAAGAACTCTCTTGGATACTTCTTGGTGCATTTTCTGTCCTTCACACAAGTTACGATTCAAAGGACCACAGGGCACATGAATATTTTTTTTCACTACAACACCAAACTGAACTTGGTCATCATGAGGATCTGGAATTTCAGCTGAAATAATTCTTTTAACATCTTTGGGGTGAATCTTGTTGACCACCCAAAGCAAGATGTGAGCGTGAGGTAGACTTTTTTTTGCCATTTTATGGTATACATGTGGCATCTTGATTCAAAGATTTTGCTTTTTGTTAGAAGATTGATGAGGGACACCACCTTTCTCCAAAAACCTCTTGTAATAAGATCATGTTTGTGGATTGCTTTTTAGCCAGGTAAAAGGCCCCTCTGTATCTCCTGTATCTACCATGCAGGGTTGCATGTGAAAGTAATGGAAAGGTCAGGTCTGCCATACTTTCTGACATAAGTCTTGAGTCTTTTCGTGCATATATCTTGGTCCTCCTGTGAACAAGGAAGGTAAAATCACCCTTTTCCAATGTTGTTGACATCTCCATCACTGGTGATTGCATCTCTTAGACCCTGGTATGTCTCAATACCAGTTTGAAATTGTGTCTGATTTTGGCAAATGAACAAAAGATGCTCACTTTCAATTTTTGCATACATGTCAACAATGTACAGGCGGAATAGTTCTGTGCACTTCAAAATGTGATTGGAACTGTTTGAGTAAATTGTTGGGCCCGTGGAGCATGTTTTGTAGGCTCTGAATGACTTCCTGTTGAACACCAGGCAAAATATGGCACCTGCGATCTGTTTGTTCTTGCTCATCGCCCATGAAGTAATTTTGAACAAATTTAGGCAATTCTTCAACAGGTAAGAGTGAACTAATTCTGTAGTACACTTGTCCCTGGATTTTGAAGGTGGGCATAAATCCTGGCTCATTTACTTCTTTTAAAGCACTAAACAATGTCATTTGGAAACATGAATTGTACTTTCTGATATTTGAAAGGAAGTGCCTGGATGTTTCTGTTTCACCTTCCAGAAGTGAGAGAAGAAGCTCTGGTGGTTGTTCTATTGGCAAAAGGTTCACATTTCCATTATGGCAGCAAAGACCTGGTGGTTCATCTTTCCACTTTTTTTGCACTGCAGTGACTCCACACCACACTCATAGCTCCAATTTTAACAGCTTGACACAAGTTTATCAGTGAAAAGACCATGGGCATTCTTCCTCCCCCCCTACTTTCTCAATGTAGAATAGAATTTATTATTAGCACAATTTATTACAGTGCTAAATTTAATATTATTGATTACTAATAGTCTATGCTAACACGAAGCTTTCTTAACGCGAGAAGTACTACCGTAAGTAAATACTGTAAGTACTACTTCTGTGAACAAAAAAAGGAGGTTTTGGAGGGGGGGGGGGGTGTCTTTCGCTTGAAGACTTGCCCCCTTCTACTTTGAAAATACCTGTGAAACTGGTTTAATTCGTCACAGCCAGCACTCCCGCAGAGAGTGCTGAAAACCACGCAGCGCCAGGCGAATGCACATTAATATGTTGGGCTTTTGGGTTCAGGTGGATTTGCGCCCTACAGTTCAACCTGCGGTACCGCTGTGTAATGTACATACAGTACGAACATGTGTTATTTTGAAATATAAAAAATGTCAATATACTGTAGGAGAAATTGAGTATTGGTGTGTATTTTTTCTTTAAAATACCAATAACAGCAACATACAGTTTACATAATATGTTTCTAAATTAATATAAAAAATTCCTAAATTAATATCGTTTATGACCTTAATGACCTTCGTTATGCTCCTCTGTGTTTTATACTATTTATATAGTATATAGTTTATATAGCTACTAAAATTTCCCTTTCGTGGTAAAAGTCCATATAAATATTCAATACTAAGCGGATTAAAATGTGCACAGTAAAGAGATTAAATGATTAAATCTTTTCACTAACGACCAATACAACACATTATCACATAATGTCGCATTAACATTGGAATTTTTTTTTACAAGTGTCAAAAGAAGCAATACACAACCTGTCTCCTCTATAACTCTTCAGTTTACAGAGAAATTCTGCCAGAGCCTCACAACATTGTCCAATAATAATCTTCTCGTGTTTAATTTTTAGTTAAGCAGGATTTGAGCTACAGACCATAACGGACCAAAAAACAGAATCTACCTGAGATTCGGGTGTTAACAAAACGTGTTTACAAAGAAAGTGAAATCCAGTAATACTACCAGCTATATAGATACATAGATTTAGATATTTAGATCCTTAAATTAACATCATTATTAATTTATTTAGATACGTGATTACATATTCTCAATTATAAAACAGATAATTCTGGTCCTGGAATCTGACTGGCTGACACCCTTCTGAAGCGGTACTATAATCTCTGGTATACGGACGCCCCAGAAATTTGACTTTTAACTGTGTGATAAATTTTAAAGACTACTTCTTAGCGTAGATAAGAAAGCGTAGATAAAAAAGCTTGGATTCACATGTATCTGATACAAGTATCTTTTAATACAGTCTTTGTACAGTCTGAGGATCCTTGTGATATTTTGAGCTCTGGTTGAATGATAAGTGTCGCAGTTTAAATAATTTTCGTTGTTAGAAATTATGAAATGTTCTGTTAAAAGCAAGGGAGCTTTTATGTCTGTTATACTAAAAGAAAATGCCCGACAAACTAGGGATTGGACATTTTTTCAGTGCTTGTACACTCGATGGAAATGTTCAGATAAATGTGATAAAGAAATAAACAAAAAAAGTAATTTATTCCTTTATCCTATTGGCTAGCTAATTTCCTGTCCTTGTTAGTTATATCAACGAAATGCTGAGATACACCGTGTGATACTGCATTTTGATTCAACACGCCCACCGCGGTGTACCGCGAAATACCCCACCCGTTATAAATGGCTGGATCTGTATCTGTATTAATCTAACTATTCAAGTGGTATTAAATAAATGCAACTTTTTAGTATAGATAACACTTTTCTAAAATGTATTAAAAAATTAAAACAATTACAGTCTAATCTTTCCACGTGCGATCCCATGAGGAAGTACAATAATCTCCTGCTTTGTTTAACGATGGTATGAAAAATAAGTCTAAATGGTGAGAAAGCTGTGCTTAAAGTTAATTAAGGGACTTAGAAGACAAAGATAATGATTTACGTTGCATTGTCAGATTGTGAATCAATAAAGGCATTTAATTAAACACACGTTTGCGATTTAAATCAAAATAGGGGTAATGGGGACTCTATTATTTCTCTATTATTATCAAAACTCATTCAATTGTGGTTCTTTTGGAAACATTTTGACATGTTTCTTGTAACTACACTGCTGTCGATATTGTAGCAATGGACAAAATGAAACGCTTGGAGTTGTAGGGATGTAATGTAGGGATTTCTATATTTATGTCTTTATCTAGTGGTTTCTTTATCTGCTCTAAAGCTGCTCTGTCCTGAGGCTAGCTGGTGTCTGTGTGGCTCGGGCTACACACACCTTAGGACGATGATGTCACTGTCTTTCATATGATATGAATCCTTTTATATGGAAGCATATTGACACTGCGCTCAACAATCTTAGGAAGAATACGAAATAGCCTGTTAACAGCCTGTTTTTTTGCCTAAAAAATCACGCCCGACAAAGTGAAGTAGCATTAATTAGGCATTTCTTTTTCGCTGCTCCCACTGGTGCTGATCTCAGTGCCAGGATATTACTCCAGTGCTTTATCGTTAAAATTGAGTTTCCAATAACGCCGCAGCGAACTCTCATTTTTATGTCCTAGGCAATCTCCCTTGCTTTTAACCGAGCATTTCATAATTTCTAAGAATGAAAATGATTTAAACTATGCGACACTTATCAATCAACGAGAGCACAAAATATCACAAATATCACTGTTAACTGTTCAAGAAAGAGTGAATGAAAGAGGTCATGTCAAGTACAATAATTCGGTGATCAATAATGTAGGACAAGAAACAAAAGATAGTGAAAACTTAAGCTTTTTATGGATAAAACTAAAATTCAGTCTACAAATTAAGGCAAATGAAAATTAAGGATGTTAAAGTGCTAGAGGTATAAAAAATACAAAAATGCACAGGAGCAAAAAGTTTTAGAAATGGAGCAGGTATTACTTTGAAATAAGCAAACAGAATAAAGCCATGACTAGACATAGTGCAGTAGAGGGATGCAGGAACACTTGCTTAGATATACAAAAAAATCACAGAAAGGTGTTACAAAAGAACATGCAAACGTGAAATAGACTTGGCAGAGGGTGAGGAATCAGAAAATTAGCACATATATAAAAAAAGCAATTTTGTCAGCGAACATGGTTTCATGGAGGGCTTCTCAGATAGTTCAGGTAGATTGCCAGGCGAAAGGATTTGTAAATATATTTTGTTAAAGCAAGTCAGTTTTTTGCATCTTTGCATCTACTTACTTACAAGGCTCTCAGAGACCAGGCACCTGTCTAACTAATGGACCTTATTAATGTATGCCATCCAAGTCGCCTGCTTAGATCACAGAATGCAAGTCTTCTTCATATTCCATCCATTAATAAAATAACAGTTGGCGGTAAAGCCTTTAGATACAGGTCCCCTAGCTTATAGTCTCACAGCCCATATTTGGGATGCCGAGTCAATCTCAGTATTCAAATCCAGACTGAAGACCTATTACTTCAGTCTAGCCTACTCACACCTTACTTTATAGCCTGCTGCAACCATGGCTGCTGGTGCTTCTGTACATGCCATTGTGTGTCTCTATGTTGGCCCACCAGGTAGATACATCTGTTCTGACCAGACTATCCTACTCTCCTCCCTACATGTCCAGATGGTGCCCGGGTTGGGCACCATCTGAGTTGGATGTTGCATCACTGCCATGGATCCAAGAGGGACATTGCGGGAGCTATCGTTTAGGAGGAATTTACTGGTCTACAGAGATCTGTGTGGAATACTAACACACAGAAGATATGATGAATGGATGGATTAATACTGTCATTCATTTATTTCCTTTTTTTAAATTATATAATGTTAGAATGCCCAAAGGGGTTGGGCAACCAGTTGACCTTGGACCATTACAGTTTTTTTTCTCCTTACTAAGCCTCCTTACTTTGGTTCCTCTCCTCCGTTGTCTTCTGGTCTTTTGTTCTGTAATGACAAAATGTATGGTCACTTGCATTGTTAAGCACCGTGGGGCAACCTTGTTGTGAAAGGTGCTATATAAAAATAAATTGAATTGAATAGGATCTTTTTTAAAATAAAAAGACAATTCAAAGGATTTTTAAAGATTCAATCAATCTTTCAAATATACATCAAAAAGTAAAAACATTTTGAAGAGAATATCTTCAAAGAATAGTGTGAATATCTTCAGAGAACATCCCATGTGTGTCTAAAGGGCTACAGGATGCAGTACAGCAACAAATTAAATTAGACTTATCCTAATGTCTTTCAAAACTTCATTATGCTAAGCATACTTAAGTAGGAAGGCAACTGTATGACCTATTTCTTTCAGAACACATCTTATTTGTTTGCAAAAACGCAAAGAAAATACTGTTATTCAAAAGAAAAATATCCATACCTCCCACTCCAGACAGACTCAAATAGCAAATTGCAGGCGTTGATATCTTCATGACAACTAATTAAAAGTACATGATCTTTACCGGCTGTAAAAATAGACCATCACATGATCACCCAAAATGGAAAGCATTTTATCTCAGTGATGAAAGCAACTGGAAAACTACTTTCAATGGCCAATTGGTAAAAAAGCAGCAGGAACTGAGTAGCTTCACACCCCCAAAAATGAAGTCGCTATATTTTAGTAATAAAAGCAGCACAGAGCTAATTTTAATGGCATAAACCAGCACAAACAGATCACTAACAGGTGTGGTGGGTTTCATTGTTTATTGGGGGCCAACGTCACAGAGCTGAGCAGTGCAGGAGAACAAATCTCAGTTCTGTATTGTTTTTTTGTCTGTATGTGTTTGCTTTTAAATACAGTATGAAACAATATAGTTGTAAAGGCACTACATTATGTGTATAATAGATTTTTATAATTAAGATATAAAATAAAATTGACTGTTTCCTGAGTACTCTCAGTTTGTGAATTAGCTCTGCTTTTATTTTTAATTATTTAATATTTAACATATGGTGATATATAGAATTACATGTCAACATAGGATAGAGATTAAATTTTATACCAAGGGATTGGGCATTGGCTGGGGATTGATCCAGGTATTTCAGGTGACAGCTCCCACTGAACAGACAGTACTTCACACTGACGAGGTTACAGTATGTACATACTGTAGTTAGTATATGAGTCATTCAAAACTACTAATTACTAATTACTATTTGTATACAATTACTAATAATTCTGTATATAAAAAATCCTTAGTGTTACTTTACACCATAATTAGTTCAGGAAAGCACTAATTGACAAATACACATTGTATTATTAACACAACTCATTCAGGATTCACTGTGGCACCTGGCAGTTTTATACATTAGTGCAGTCCTGCAACAGATTATTTGGAAAAATATAAAGGTGTTAGGCGTTATGTTTTCACAGTACATTGTTGCGCCATTCTGAGTGGCTGCATCTATATTTCAGGTGGGTAGCTGCGTCAGCATGCATAGGCTGCAAAGGAACAAGTAATAGGTTTATTCCATGCTGAAAAAAGAGAACTTCAGAGAACACGTCAGGGCTGTGAAGATTAAAGATCTCTCCAAGCCCATTGTTTCTCATTTCACCTCTGACGGCCACGACCACTATAATCTCTCCGTCTGTGTTCTCAAAGACGGTTTTCCGAACTCATACATCAGAAAGACCACCGAAACTAAAATTATTCTGCAGTTAGGATCACACATTCTCCCTTCCCTTAACGACAGATTACTGTTCTTTTAAATTTTCTCCATTCATTGGAAGTTTCATTTCACACCTCTCTGCACCCATTCTGACTTCACACCTCTTGATTGGCCTCTCTTTCTGTCCCCTGCTCCCGCCTCTCACTCCTCCTCCCTCCCAACCTTTGTTCTCCCGCTACTTTACCTTTGCCTACTGCCCTGTCTCTCTCACACCTGAAGAAGAAGAAGGCTCCACGGCCGAAACGTTGTGTTCTCTTTCTTCTTTTTTTCAGCATGGAATAAACCTATTACTTGTTCCTTTGCATCTATATTTGCTCTGTTTAAATTATCAGTTTATATACAGTATAAATATATAATGATAAAATGAAGCCTCTGCACCTTTGTAAGCAACTGTTAGTTAGTTGCCCATTACAGGCTATTTCACCTGTTCTTGAATCCTTTTTGCACCCAAATGGAACATCAGGAAAACCAAATCTAATTGTTGACTTACAGATGCAGCCATTCAAAATAGGTGAGGTATTTCGCGGCATACCGCGACATGCCCACCGGGGTATCACGCGGTTCACGTGTGTCACGTGACTAACTATCCGGCGTCGCCTTGTAAAACCGCCAGGGGGAGCTTAACCTCTCATGTACAGCATTTGAGCCTTTAATTTTGAACTGTGTATTACAGCATGTTAATCATCAGTCATTAAAATTTTGGTATATTTTATGAAAGCAAGATTGCTCATTTGGACAAAAGTACACAACCTACCTTTATCAGAAATATTTATGCATCAAAGCCTTTACTGAAGATATTACTAATAGTATTAATAATGGATGACTTTGGACAAGCTGTATACTCAAAGTATAA
>JANTEY010020826.1:30502-60052 GCA_026401145.1 Lepisosteus osseus
TTACATACATACAGTAATGTTTATGTTCCTAAATTAATATCGTTTATTACCTTCAGATGCGTTATGCTCCTCTTCTTTTTATGCTCAGCTACTAAAATTTCCCTTTAGTGGTAAAATCCATATAAATATTCAAAACTAAGCGGATCAAAATGTGCACAGTAAAGACATTAAATGATTAAATCTTTGCACTACCAACCAATGCACCACGAGTGCCCCTGTCGGTCATTTTGGCCAGCCAATCACTTGCCCTGCGGTACCCTCCAGTGCCCCGCGGTGACTTGTGGGTAGGTTACTGTACCGCGGGTTTTTACCGCGCATTTTGAATGGCTGCATCTGTATATCTCTTTATGTTTCATTTTCATAGAATAAACATTTAAAATCAGAGGTTCTATGTATGCGAATGGTCATCTCTTTAAAGATGCTCCTCTGTTTTTGTTTTTAAATCACTATATATTTTAAATGAAAATTATAAGTATAAGTAAGATCATTTAGGCTGCTTTAGCAGTCTAAGAGAAAGAAACAGGCTGTAGCTCATAAATAATGTAGCACTGTTGGTTCACCAGAATATCTCTCTGGAGGTGGAATCAAAGTTCTTTAAACTGAGCACCTTTCAGGGTATCTTTATGTGCAGCAATATGAGAAGACATAGTTGGTGCAGGAGAACAAAAATCTGTATTTGAATTTTCCAAAGTCTGCTGCACTTCCAATACATAAGAAAACAGCAGATTGAAGGTGGTGGTCAGTTAATGAAGGTGTTCTTGCAGTTTACCTTTGGAATGCTACCTGGATAGGCAAGAACCGTACAATTCTGCCCAATCAGTTTTTGATTCAGTCCTGTTATGATGATTGAGAATGTTACTATGGCAGGATCAGTATGCCGTTGAAAGTAGGAGGTAGAAAAGTAGCAGTTCAAGGTAAACAAACACAAACATAAAGCTTAAAAATGTAAGAAACCAGGCTAGGGTCACAAAGGAAGAAAAACAAGGTCAACGTCTGGTTGAAGCTAGGGGAAAAAAAGCACAAGCCAAAATCCGGAGCAGGCGAGAATTAAAACCAGTAATAGCAACACAAGCAGAGCGGAGAGCACTGAGGCTGAAGCAAGCTTGAGGACTGTACAGACAAGCTGGTTTAAATAGTCCCCTTAATGATGAATGAATGATAGATAGAGTGTAGGGATTAATTACTGATGTTGCAGAGTGGAGAGAAGTCACAGGAAAACGTCTGAAGCAAGAGAAACACTATGATCAGAAACTTAGAAACTCTACTGTTTTCCTGGGTTTCCTCCTGTTCTTTCTGTAGATCTCTGCACGTCTAACACTGCAAAGTTGTTTCTTGAGTGGGTCCCTCAGATTCACTAGACTTTGCTTCTCTTCTTCCTCTGCTCTGCGATATTGCTTTAGGAGCTGTCTTCTCTTTATACCACTCATTTCTGCTAGACTTTCTTATTGCAGGTAATGCCATCTTGCTCTGTATTCCATATCGTTCACAGCTCATGTTGTGTATGATGGCTATCATTGCTTCTAGCTTCTTCTCCATTCCACTGGACAGTGTATTTTCCAGTACAGTGTCTATATCCCTATCAAATTGAGCCAGCTTGATCATCTCAACAGCTTTGGGTCACTGTGCTCTCTGTTTCCTCCCTGGCATGCCTCACTCACACCTTTGGTACTGTCACTTCAACCACATGGTGTGCATGTAGCTAAATTTTATTTTTGAACAGCCCATCTTTGAGCAATGGATCTTCTGCTCTCTCTTTTTCTCTTGTTCTTTAGCCCTTTCCCAGAACTGCATGTTCTAAAATCCACTCTTCATCCCCCACTCTTGGGTGGCCCCAGAAGTATCTTTCAGTAAAACATTCCCATTCCATAGTGTTAATTGGGATGCTCCAATAAGACAACTGGTTTCGACTAGCAAGGCCTCCACTGCTCCAGTGTTGGTCGTTTCAAAGAGCTAACTGTCTCTCCAATTGTCACCATTCTTTTTTGGTAAGATACTATCATAATGATACTTATGCGTTAAAACAAATAAAGTTTATGTTTTATTTAATTTTTAATTTTATTTGTGATTCATCCCGTTTAACACTTATTAGCTTGTTAATGTAGTAAAGGGAGTGTAGAGGGAGTTGTATATCAATGGAAATCATGATGAAAATGTAACCTTTCATTCTAGCCAACAACAACCACAACGATACGCTCACAAAAATAATCCATAACAATGATGAAGACTAAATGTTGTTTTTTTATTTTTGAGTTAATCCAAAAGAAAATGACTTTGCCTGACTAAAACCCATAGGAAAATGACGTTCAGTGATGTCAATTGTTCCACCTGCAACATGATCAGGAAATGTATTATAAGTTCCTTTGATAGTTTTATTGGTTTGAACAGACCTGAAGTATTTTACACACCACATTGCTTTGCAGTGTAGTGTGCAATGTATTTCCTAATTGATTAAATCTAAAATCAAGGTTTCTTGTGTACCCACAACTACCTACTTTGTGGCAAATTGCATTTTGACTTTAACAGTTATAACCCTAGGGCTGTGACTGAGATTGCACAGTGCCTCAAGGTACTATTGTGTGATAACTGGTAAGGCAGGGGTTTCCTGTTTTTTTCCTCCTCTTCTCCCTCATCTCGAGTCATTTTTTCTTATACCCTTAATGTGCGTTAATTAATTGGCACCCAGCTAAATAATGGGATGTGTATGCTATATTAATTAGTCTTGATAAGAAAAAGAAAAGCCAAAAAGACACAATATATACTTTATTGTATATGAGATTGGCTGTGTTTTATATAAAAAACCAGGAAAAGCAATTCTAAAACATTACTGAAAATAAAAAAATAGAATGCATCTACATTATTAGATGAAAAAGTACAACAAATTTAAGCACAATATGAATCAAAGTACCCAGACAGGTCTGCACTGAGTTAGTCAGCAAATTAAATAGAATACAATTACAATACAATTATATTTGTAAATTAGAAAATGAATCTATGCCTTTTCTAGTAATTCCTATGTAAGAAATAAGTTGCTTTTATTTTAAATGTGAGAGCTGCAGGGCAGCTTTAGAATGGTGCCCTGACAGAGAAAACAAAACGTGATTTTTTTTATTCATGTTTTATTTTGAAAATGTTAGTTTTTTGTGTACTGCATATTTCCCAACACATAATAGTAATCAATATAGAATGTTCTTTAATGTTGAATATATGTTCATTTATGTTGATATATGTTGAATTATTCTGGAAGCAAGTTCCCAATGTTAATGAACTCACTCTGTCAGAAAATCCAGCCTGATAGCTTGTGTCTCATTGGATGACAGGTCAGTTGCTGTGGCCTGTATTTCTGTTAAACCAAATTTAAGATCCAGTCTGACGCTCCGTTTCCTTCCCAGACTTGGATCTGGCATTGGCACAGTGAAGGAGCCAATTTCCGTCATCCCTGCCTCATCTACATACATGGAAGTTAACTTCTCTGTGCAGTAAAACTGAAATTTCATGGCCAACTGGTCATCATCTATGGGTGAGAAGAAATATTCTGAAACGTCATTGCAACCCACAGACTGTCCCTTTTCCACAAGTTTTTCAAAAACATCATCGCAATAGAAATAATCTTTAGTTTTATTTTTTCTGAACTTTTCCGAGTCATGGATTTCAGAATCAAATTCTTCAGCTACTGCAATACCATAGGTCAGAGCACTGACTCTGGACGCAATGATTTTAGGGTCATTTCCAAACAGAATGGCACCCTTTGCAATGGCCAGCTGGGAGTCATAGGGGCACATCACTCTGCACCTGTGGCTGAACTGCTTTCTGATTTCCTCTCTTAATATTTTGCTGGATGCAAACCCACCAACAAGCAGAATGTAATCAATACTGATTTCCGGTGTTTTTAAGATTGCTTTAATTTCTTTAACAATGTAGTTTAAACAACCTGAAAAAAATGTCTTGAATTTGTCATATGTAATCCTGATAGATCCATCTGACCAAGATGCATCATTTCTTTTGTTAAAAAAGCAAGATATATTGTTTGCCATCATAAGCAGATTGTAATGGCATGATATGAATAGGTCCTCTTCCTCTCCAGCACATTTTTGAATTGAGAAATTGTACATCATCTTCTGAAGTTCTCCAGGATGCTCCTTTTCATACCTGTCCCACAAATCTGGCTGGAAAATGTCCCTCAGGAATCTCTTAAAGTTGTTGTTTATGAGTCCTCCACCCCATCCTCCTCCAGATGCTTTAAGGAGTTCCTTGAGGGATCCATTCTCCAGGATCTCATGAACAGTGATGTCAATTGTTCCACCTGCAACATGATCAGGAAATGTATTATAAGTTCCTTTGATAGTTTTATTGGTTTGAACAGACCTGAAGTATTTTACACACCACATTGCTTTGCAGTGTAGTGTGCGATGTATTTCCTAATTGATTAAATCTAAAATCAAGGTTTCTTGTGTTTTAGAAACCAACAGACTACAATTTGGAGATACTAATTCTCTGTAATACTAGGTGGCTTTGTCAATTCTCATTTTGATTCTTTCTATATAAGCTATAGTGTAATCACTATGGAAGGGATGACAAAAAGCATGATTTTATGGCCAGCAGCCATATAACCCTGCAGTTCACAACTGGCAGCCAACTGAAGCTCAGCGGGTGTGAGCCTGGTCAGTACCTGGATAGGAGACCTCCTGGGAAAGCTAAACTTGATCCTGGAAGAGGTGATAGAGGGGCCAGCAGGGGGCACTCACTCTGCAGTCTGTGTGGGTCCTAATGGTTTACTGTAAAAAGGCACCATCCTTTCAATGAAACATAAAACTGAGGTTGTGAATCTCTATGGTCATTAAAAAAATCACCAGTTGTTTCTTGAAAGGAGTATGGGTATTACTGAGAGTGTGTTCAGCGATGTGTGGTGTGTGAGCAGTGGACTGGCCCACTATAGCTGCCATCGCAACATCAAGGTGGTGCTATACACTAGTGGTGGTGGAAGATAGTCCCCATTACTTGTAAAGAGCTTTGAGTGGAGTGTCCAAAAAACATTATATGTTTATAAGCTATTATTATTATTATTATTTGTGCCACACAACCAAAATCTTACCTCCACAGTCCACAACAATGTATTGTGTTCCTGGAGTATCTTGCAGTTTTTCTTGATCTCCTCCCTCAGCCACAAAGCCTTCCCTGGGCAGCTGTTTACACCATACTGAGGCTGCTTCAGGCTCCAGGGCAAGAATCAGATTTTCTGAGCTCATCTCAGACACCAGGCCTGCCTGCAATAAAAAATAAAATGGGACAGATGTTCTATATTAAACTAAAATATTAAATTTAGACAGAGCTGCCCTTGTTTAATAATAATTAAACATCATAGTTTCAAGATGGCGCCGTATTAGTGGCAGCCTGTTACAGCAGCACTGTGTCTTTTTGTTGTCTTTTTGTTTCTTTCAGTGTTAGTGAGTTTGTGTGTTTCCTTCATATCCTTTCCGGCAACTAGATTTGCAATCACAACATGATGGATACTAGGGACCTGAGATACTTTTTCTTGTTTTTTCTGCTACTCAGACCTCTGTTTCTATCGGGTTGCAATGTCATACACAGGCACAGCCAGGCTACAAACAAAGCACCCTAACACTTTTATGGCTATTTCAGGGGACTTTAATCACGTCTCTATTTCCACCACTTTGCCTACTTTCCACCAGTTTGTTAAATGCCCGACCAGAGAACACAAAACACTGGACTTATTATATGCCAATGCTAAGGATGCATATAATTCCACAGCCCTTCCCTTGGCAGATCAGATCACAACCTTGTCCTACCAGCCTATTGTTTAGTGCCAACCTGCGACAATGAGGACTGTGAGGAGATGGTCTCAAGAAGCTATGGAGGATCTACGTGGTGCTTTGGAGGCTACCGACTGGGATGTGCTGTGCGAACCACATGGGGACGACATAGACATGGTGGACTGTGTCACTGACTACATGCGTAGACAACACCATCCCCACCAAAGACGTACACTGCTTTCCAAACAACAAACCCTGGATCACCAGTGACCTGAAGGCTCTTCTGAATTACAAAAAGAAAACCTTCAGGAGGGGGGACAAGGAAGAGGTCAAGCGCGTACAGAGGGAACTAAAGCAGAAGTTAAGAGAGAGCAAGGAAGCCTACAGGAGGAAGGTAGAGGACAAGCTGCAAAGGAATAGGGTGAGAGATGTATGGAGCAGCATGAGAGAGATCACTGGCTTCAAACAGGCTGGGGGTGCAACAGAGGGGAACCTGGAGATGGCCAATGAGTTGAACCATTTCTTTAATAGGTTTGATTCAGGGCCCTCTGTGGCTCAACACCCATCCCACAGCCACACGCTCCCTAAGCCTTCACAGCTGCGACTGCCAGACACCTCCCCCCACAACCATGGCCGCCTACAGTTACAACCCTGAACAGCTACTTACCCTCCCCATCCCCCACAGCTGCCACTCTCCAACACCTCCGCCATTAACACCTGCAGCACTGACAGTCCTATGAGCACCATCCCCCAGGCCAGGCTGACCGTCACAGCTGACCAGGTGAAGAGAGAGCTGAAGAGGCTGCACCAGGGTAAGGCTACAGGACAAGATAACGTCTGTCCCAGAGTTTTGATGGCTTGTGCTGATTAGCTGAGCGGAGTGCTCCAGCGACTGTTCAACCTGAGCCTGCGCTTAGAGAGAGTCCCTGTGCTCTGGAAGACATCATGCCTGGTCCCAGTACCAAAGAAAGGGTGCCCCTCTGTCCTTAATGACTACAGACCAGTTGCGCTGACTCCTCACATCATGAAGACACTGGAGAGGCTGGTCTTGTCCCATCTGAGACACCTGGTCAGTTCATCACTGGACACCCTACAGTTCGCCTACCAGCTCAGTGTTGGTGTGCAGGATGCAATCATCTACATGCTACAGAGGGCCTACTCCCACCTGGACAAGGCTGGCAACACTGTAAGGATTATGTTTTTCGACTTCTCCAGTGCCATCAATACTATCAAGCTCTTACTTCTAAAGATAGAGATGCAAGTCGGTGCCTCCACGATCTCATGGATCACTGACTACCTGACAGGCAGACTACAGTCTGTGAGACTTCAGAACTGTGTGTCTGAACAGGTAGTAAGTAACACATGGGCTCCTCAGGGGACAGTTCTTTCTCCTCTATACTTTTGACTTTAAATACAACTCAAAGTTGTGCCACCTGCAGAAGTTCTCAGATGACTCTGCAATTGTGGGATGTATCAAGGGTGGGCAGGAGGAAGAGTACAGAGGACTGGTCAGCAGCTTTGTGGAGTGGTGTGGAGAGAACCACTTGGAACTGAATGTAACAAAGACAAAAGAACTGGTGGTAGATTTCAGGAGGAAAAAGGTCAAACCTACTCCTGTCTACATCCATGGGAGTGGCGTGGAGATAGTGGACTCATACAAATACCTGGGAGTGCTTATCGACGATAGACAAGAATGGTCTAAGAACATCGAGGCTATCTACAAGAAGGGTCAGAGCCGACTTTACCTCTTGAGGAGGCTCAGGTCCTTCAATGTATGTAGTAAGACGCTACATATGTTCTATCAATCATTTGTGACAAGCACCATTTTCTACATGGTGGTGTGCTGGGGCTCTGGGATTAGAGCAGTGGATTCTAACAGGCTGAACAAGCTCATCAGAAGAGCCAGCTTTGTCATTGGGTCTGGCCTGGACCCCCTGGAGATAGTGGCTGAGAGGAGAATTGTGTACAAACTAGAGGCCATCATGGACAATGTCTCCCATCCACTCCATGACATGCTTGTAGAAATTAAGAGTACGTTAAACAATAGGCTGATCCATCCACAGTGCGACAGGGAGTGCTACAGGAGGTCATTCTTGCATTCTGCCATAAGAGTATACAACGCATCCACCTTGCATCTGGACAGAGGCAACATTGACAGTGACCTGTTTCTGGACTGAACAGTAAACTGCTACATCTGTTCGTTTTCTTTATCCTGTTTACAACCGTTTTTGTGCAATATATGCCAGGGACTTGTGCAATACATTTATATTTCTATTTATGTGCAACTTTTTGTGTACTGTTCTGTTCTGGTTTGTTCTTTGTGTGTTCTGGACTGTGAGTAACTATTCTTAATGCACTTCTCACTGTACTGATTGTTTTGTATGTATTGTATTATTATTATTGTATCATTCGTTACACTGTGCTGTGTTGTTTGTGTTAAGTTGCTGTTGCACTACAATTTCCCTCACGAGATCAATAAAGTATCTATCTAATAATATAATAAACTTTATTTTATATAGCGCCTAAAGGTGGCTTCTCAAAGCACTTTACAGAATGACAACAACAATAAATAAAAAGAATACACAAGATAAAACACAATTACAATATATAGAGGAGGCCAAGGATGGTGGTATTAAGTAGGGTAAAGAATGGACCCAGTTCAGAAAAGGCTCTTCTAAAGAAGAAGGTTTTGATTCTGGATTTGAAGAAGTCCAGAGAAGGTGACTCTCTGATATCCGTGGGGAGAGAGTTCCAGAGCTTGGAGGCATGACAGGAGAAGGCCTTGTCACTCATAGAGTGTAGACCACCTCGGGGACAGTTAGGAGACCAGAATTAGAAAAGCGAAGGTTGCGAGGTGGGGAGTAGGGCGATAATAGTTCAGACAGGTACTGAGGTGCCAAGCCATGGAGAGCCTTATTAGTGAGCATGAGGATTTTAAAGTCCACATGGAATTTAATAGGAAGCCAGTGCAAGGACTCCAGGATAGGAGTCATGTGATCACTTGCACTAGACCTGGTCAGGATTAAGGCTGCCGAATTTGGACATACTGCAGTTTCTTCAATGTAGATTTAGATACCCTACCGAGTAGAGCATTGCAGTAGTCATATATATTGTAATATATATGTAATTAATAAAGATGTCAACATTAATTTATTAAAAAAGATGTACTATAAACACCTTATTTATTTGATTTAAATATTACAGAAAGAGTCTTTATTTCTTAAATGTACAACTGGCACATTAGCCAGGAAGTGAACACGGGACCTTCTAGCTCACAGGCAACAATTTTAAAACTGAACCAAATCGCTCAACTTTTCACTTTCCATTGCAATAATCATGACAGAAAATGTAGTCAAAGTAAGCAAGTCAAAACATTTCCAATACTTTCCAAAATAATCACAAGTGCCCAAGTTGAAGAATTACATGCAGATATTAATGAAGACAGTGACAAACTTACTATTTTCAGCTACCAAAATTTCCCTTTAGTCACATGACCCAAATTAATATTCCATATTAAGTGGATTTTAAAACGTACTACATTTTTTTTGTAGGAAACTAATGTTTTCATTAACATCTTACACACCACAAGTATCACCTATCGATCATCTTTGGCCAGTGAATCACACTGCCACCGCAGTGCAGTGAAGCAAAGATGACTGTTATATGTTAATGGCTCCATCTGTACTTCTTTGTTTCACTGAGAACACTCTTCTTAAGGAATACACTGGGAGAGTGATCTCTTCACTGTAATAAAGCAAATTAACTCAACCTTGCTGCCTCTAGTGTCCCTGTGTAGACTGACCTAAACTCCTAAGCCTTTAGATATAAAACACAGTCATTCCAAATATAGTTGAAGTAGGTAGCTGAGTCAGCATGCGTGGGCTGCAAAGGAACAAGTAAAGGCTTATTCCATGCTGAAAAGAGAAGAAAAGAAACACAACATTTCGGCTGTGGAGCCTTCTTCGGGTGTGAGAAAGAGAGGAAAGTCAGCAGCTGATATAGCATGGGAGAACAAAAGCCAGGAGTGGAGTTGAGGCTGGAGCAGGAGAGCCGACACTCAGGTGGTGTGAAGTCGAGGGACGTGAATAGAAGTATAAAGTCAAAACCTGCAAATGACCGAGAGGATTAGAAGGAAATGAGTCTGTCTTTGAGAGAAGGGGGAAGATGTGAACCTTGTTTCAGGATAATTCTGGTTTCAGATGTCTTTCTGCAACAGGAGTTGAGTAACCCTTCTTTGAGAATGCTGACAGAGAGATCAGTGTGATTTTGACTGTTAGAGGTGAAATGAGAAACAATGGGCTTGTAGAAATGCCCTGATATGTTCTCTAAAGCAGTCTCCCAGCTTCCTTCATGTTTCCCCAGTGCAGAGAGCATTTTCTGCAAGAGATGCAGTAAATAAGGTTGCTGGAGGTACAAGATGTCATCTGAGTAATCCAGAGTTCTCCAAAGAGGCCTTGAATGAGTGTGGTATGGAATACATATTTGCATGTGATGTAGCACTTCCTGTTGTCAGGGACAGAGCCTGGTGTGGATGATTACTGATGGCGGTCAAGGGAGCTGTGAACAAGAAGGTTTACACAGATTAGGTGGTTGGTGATATGAGATGATCATCAGGTACCAGTGTCGTTAATGGTTGTTTGGATAAACAGTGTGTTAGGGTGGTAAGGAAGCGCTAAAGGAATGTGGTTGTGAGGCTGGGAGTTCCTAATTGAGTTGATGATCCCAGGGCTGTTTCTGGCTCGGGGGTGCCCTGTCAAGAAAATAGGTGGCAAATCCTCTTTTGATGAAAAAAGAATGCATTTTGAGGGCTTGATTTTGGAAGTCAGTGTCATCACTGCAAAGACGTTGGAGCCTGAGGAATTTTGAAAAAGTATGTGTGGGGTAAAATGAGGAGTATAGGAGATAACTGTGTGAATCTGTGGGTTTGTAATAGAAATAGAAAGTCATGAATGATTAATGGATTGGTTTATGTCTAGAAGTGGAATCTTAGTGGAAGATATGTTAACTGTATATTTGTGGAATGGGTGGAAGTTGGTGATGCAGGAAGTGCTCTAGCTGGTCATTATAGTATGTGGTGGTACCGACGCAGTCATCAATATATCACCCATAGAGGTCTGTGACAAAGCCAATGTAGGAAGCAAAGACACATTCTTCTACCCAGCTCACAAAAATATTGGCAAAGCTGGATCCCATCCTGGTGCCCAAGGTGACTCCGCTAGACAGGCTAGAGATTAAAAACCAGTCCACTGCAGGGCACACGCACAGAAACAACTCAGAGATGCAAATTAACCTATCTATTCATGAGAACAAGTTAGCATTTGTCATTTGATTAAAAAATGCTACCATGCTCCAGACTTTAAATCTTGGCCGTAGTGTAAACAACAGATTATTAAAACAGCTTTTAACATGCACCTCTTCCTCAAACCTACCCGAGTGGCTGCTAGTCTCATGAACTGTTTGGCTTTAGAGTCCCAGATGGCAGGCACTGTCAACACCCAAGTCACATCAGAGGCAATGAACTGCCTCCCACAGGTGGACTCCTTGATGGTTCCCAGAGCATGATCCTTCAGATATCGTAGGCTCTCAGAGAACACTTTCATGGCAGGCAACGGCTCTCCATTTTTAGCCGAGATCATCAGTGATTCTGTTATTTTCTGAAACATAAAGTTCTGTTAGTGATTCTTGAAACAACATGCTGTACATCTTAATATAACTATGAACCAATAATGTCACCAGAGAGTGTGATAATCAAAAGATAATTGGCCATTTTAGAAAATAAGACTAAGAAAACGTATTAAACTTAGTATCTCGTTCTTGTTGGGGGGTACTGCTGGTAAAATTGGCTGCCACTCCTCTCACTAGTCTTTCTTGTTGTCATTTACTTTATTCATTATTTTCTTCCTTGTTTTCTTACCACTCCATCTTTACTTTCACTGCTAGATGTAGCTATTTTAATTACTGTTCTTGCCCTGCTATCAAACTACCACCATGATTCTGATCCCACTACTGACTGCCTACTTGCTGTCTGCTGAATCGAGATGCTATTCAAAACAACCTGCTATCCCCTGATCCCTGATATTTATTTCCTGGTTTCTGTCGTGTCATCTTAAACTGAACTATTTTCTTGAAAAATCTACCTTCGGGTCTTGCAGGGATATCAGGATCTTGTGACCAATGAAATACATTCACTGCAGCCCCAGACACTGATTTCTTCCTAGAAATATTTATTATTATTTATTATTATTTATGATCTATTTTTATGATCTTGGTGTGACATAATTATTTATGGTCTCTTTTTCTACTGTATGTGAGTCCTGTCTCTCCCTGTCCAATCTCTTTTCCCTGTTCTACTAAAATTGCACCAGTTTAAAGACCCACCAAGCATAACATTGCTTTTTAGGTGAGTTTGCCTATTAAATTTCTTTTTTATTCTTCAGATGAATAAAATCCTAATTCTTTTTCATATCTATAGTATGTTGGTTAATAATATTCTAATTTAGCTATGGATTTTCAAGCATTGTTGGATTTAGCTAAGGTTTTTTAAGCTTTTTTTGGAATGCTTTAGCCTCACACAGCTTGCTCTCTGTCCAACTTGCAAGATAACATCTTGGACTTGCAAATGACTCTTTGATTCATACCTGCCTGGGCTGTTCTGTTGGATTCAGAATTTCCTGTCTCATACTCTTCACCTTCACACTTCGCAAATGGTGATCTGTAGTCCAGACTGGGTTTGATGATTTTGGGTTTGTTCTGTCCTGTCTTACTTTCTAACTCTGATATTCTAGAAGACAAAATTCTACTGTTTAATAGCTCTCTGTTATGTTTTCCTTGACACCTTAGCTCCTCTTAAAATTCATACCATCTCCTTTTACCTCTCTGAACCTTGGTACACCAGTTGTAGCTGTCATCTTTCTGGCTTGAATGTTCATTTCATTTTCAGTCTTGGAAGAAGTACGTGAGTGAGTACAATATTGCAATAGAGTCTGCCAGATTTAGCTGTTTCTCTCATATCATTAAGAACAACCTAAACTATCCTAGGTACCTGTTCTCCATCATCAACAGACTGCTTAACCCAAATCGCCCTACTACTTTACCTGCCTCATCTCAACTTTGCAACACTTTCTTAGAGTTTTTCTTCCAGGACAACATCTGGCATCACATTCTCTCCACAATGCATGTTACTATACACCTTCTCCTTGCATCCCTAGTTTTGCCGATTCCCTTCTTTCTAGTTTCTCTCACCTTGACAATGTTTGCCTCAGTAAACTGGTATCATGTATGTTTATTAGTTCCTATATCTACTGTTTTATTTCAGTCCTGTTTCTTCCCTCTGCCCTGTTGTCCTCAGCATAATAAAGGAGTCCTTGAGTACTGGAGTGGTATCAATGGGCTTTAAAACAGATACTGTTACTCTTTATTGACTAAGATGATTTTTGTCCCTTATCCAACCCAGCTTTTTTGTGTTACTGTTTTAGAATGTGCTGTTTAACTAAATAACCATTTAATTGCAAATAATCTTTTCGATCTAACAGTCTTGCTTCTGATTCCGGATCTCTATCTAACCTTATTCCTTATTCAGTGCTGCTTCTGACATGGTTAACTATCACCTCTGACTTTCTTATCTTGAGACTGTCTTTGGAGTTTCTGATATTACTTTTGGTCAAACTCTGGTGTCCTCCAATGCATTGGCGTCTGATGCCCCTCCCTGGTGGCTTTTCCCTGTTTTCTTCTTTTAGTCTGCCAGGACCTTCTTGCCAGGACCAGGACGTCATTAGCGCAAAATCCTCCATCACCTCAATTGACCTGGGGTTTGTAGACAGGCCCCGGACAGTCCATCCCCAACGCAGTCCACTTCTTTCCTGATCCCAGTGTAATTTCTGCCCTAGCCACGTCGCCACCCTCACTGTCTTTCTCCCCACTTTCGCCTTTGTCGTGATGTAATCTAACCACCTGAAAAGTCCCTCCCAAGTGTGGTGTTTGATATTAAAGAACCTGTCGGCCAGCTTGAAATTGGTAATCAAGGCTTTAAGCGTGTGCACCCCTTCGCCCTGCTTGTCCCCTAGATCAATATTAAAATCGCTGTAGATGATCAACTCTCTATTCGTGTACAACAGGGGCTCCAAGTCTTGCAAAAAGGAGCCCTGCAGGTGCGTAGAAGTTGATAACTCTGTCTGACACCTCTCCACACCCCATCTATCACCAGTAGGCACCCTGGAACCACAGCGTTGGTCACGTGGACGACAAAATCTCGCACAGTTTGCCCACGCCCGAAGAATTCACCCCTCCCACGAGTGTCCTTTAGTCCATTCCTTTCTGAAAGTTTCCATGTCTTTTAAATTAACTCCTTGCAGGAAGCACATGTCAAACTGCCCTTTCACCAAGTCCTTAAACACCGCCAATCTCTTCTCCCGGCTCCTCAAAACTCTCACATTTGCAGTAGCAACAGAGAAGGTCATGGCGGGTCCGGGAGGCTGTCACTTCCCATGTCCTCGCTTTGACTCGGATCAGACAAACTCATCTCCCCTATGAGGCTCGAGGGGCTTTCTTTCCTGAAGAACTCTTGACTCTCATCCATCCCTGTTGGGCTCTGCTCTCTCCTTTCCTCCTGTTCAGGCATGTTCACCTGGCATGAGGCGTACAGGCTGTCCTCCTCTGACAGGTTATGCAGTATTGAAAACTGGCCACACGGCTCTGTTGTTCTCTCCCCCTGTCCTGGGGGCAGTGTACCCTCAGGCTCTCCTACCTCCTGGACACTCATGTCTGAGCCGGTGTCCTCTTCCATTGTCTTGGCGTCTGATGCCCCGTCCTGGTGGCTTTTCCCCGTCTTCTTCTTCTTCCCATCTGCTAGGACCTTCTTCCCATTGCCTGCCTGTTGCCCCTTGTGGCCCCTTGTGGTGTTTCTTCTGTATCACAGATACTTGTCCTCCTCCATCTCCATCGCCTTGGGGCCTGTAGACGGCCCTTGCCCCGCTTCAGCCAGTCCATCTTCAACGCAGTCCATTCAAAAGTTTTTTACCGCCCGTCAACTTATCTTATGGTTTCTGCCCTTACCGCATCGCCGTCCTCGTGGCCTTCCTCCCCTACCTGTGGCTCCTCTGCATTTTGCCCATCTCCGGCCGTCCCTTCTGCTGAGGGGGTCTCCTTTTCTTCAGCTGGTGCTTCCGTCTCACTGTCCTCCTCCGCCAGTCTTGTGCAGACTGTGAACGCTTTGTTGAAGTCAGCATTCCTCCAGTTACAGGCCGATATAGATGCCCTGTTGTGCCACACAAGGAGCACTCCTTGACGGGGCAGCTCCGTGTGTTGTGTCCCCAGTCGTGGCATTTTAAACACTGTCGCCAGACATTCCGCTTCCTGAGTCCCAAACGCATGACACTTGCGGCAAAAACCCCTGCCTGTCCCAATCACAAAGGTTGCTGGGGGCTGATCAAACTCGTCCTCAGACCTTTTGTTCTGTCTCAATGTGATACTGCCTCTTTCCTGTCCAAATGTCGTGTCGGTCCATGATTTTTCTAGGTTCTCCCTACACTCCCACATAGTGGCTCAAAAAGTCAGCACCCGGAATGAATGGATCGATCATGTCGACATGCAAAGAAGTTCAGACCTTACTGATTGGCCACACTTTGTCTCTCTTTTGGGTTTCAGTTCTGAAGTTGGACTCGATAAGTCTTGTGCTCCTCAGGGACTCGATACTGGGTCCCATAGTATTCAGTATTTACATTGACACTGTTCAGCAATTTATGGTTTCTCTATCTTTATTCTCCTAGATCTCAATGCTGTTTTTAACACTGTAAAACATAACATCTTACTTTCTCATCTTGAGACTATGTTTAGAGTTACTGACACTGCTCTTAAATTATTCAACTCTTACCTTAGTTATCGCTAACACTTTGTCTCTCCACTTTGGATTTAGTTCTGAAGTTGGGTTTTTTAAGTCTGGTGTGTCTCAGGACTCAATACTGAGCTGCTCACTTTTCAGCATCCAATGTTCCCACTTGGTCAGCTATTAAGTATAGTAAGTATAGAAAATCTGACAGTAAAGTGTCTATCTCTGCACTCTCTAATTGAGTCTCTGACATAAAAACCTTGCAGTTCAAAAGCATTCCTTCATTTGAACTGCAAAAAGACTGCAGTCATGCTTCACGGCATGCTCCATCAACTATGCCAATGCAGTTACCCTGTATGTGGGTACTGTACTTGAATTTCAATCTAAATTGAAGAACTTGATATTCAATCCACTCTTGATGTTTGACCCACATATGCAAAATATGGTAAAAATATCATCCTTCCATATCAAAAATATTTACGTCCAATGCTGTCTCTAACTGTAGCTTTACAGCTGGTCAACACATTTGTTTCCTCTGGAATTGATTACTGAAACATCCTACTCACTGGGGTATCTGACTCCACACTGAACAAACTTCAATGAGGCAAGAGTTCAGCAGCCAGAATCCTAACCAGATCCTTACCAAGTGCTAGTGATCTCATTACGCCAATCCTGGAGCCCTCGCACTGGCTGCCTACCAGGTTTTGTGTTGAAGCTAAAATCCTCATGCTCACCTATAAGTCTGTACATGACTTGGCACCTCAGTACCTCTCTAACATACTATTGAAGAAAGATATGAGATGTGAATAGAGGGTTAACTAACTTCTTTCTGCGCAAAGACTTCTTTTGGTACAAAATATTTCATGCTTCAGCGCTTTTGAGTTACAGCAAGGAGGGGAGATAACTGATAAGAGATTACAAGTGCGAGCTAGAGACTCCTTAACTATGGGAAGATGAGACCAGCCATTCAAAGTGTTCAAGGACTTGAGAATGTCTGAACACAGGTGGCTTCCCTCCATTACCATGGTAACAATTTGTGTTAGAAAAATGGCTGAAGTTTGTTGTATAAACTGAAGCTTTGCACCTATCATTTTTGAACAATTCTTTGATTGTATTGTTCCTTGCATGCATGCAATTAAACTCATCTCGGGATGCAGAACTTATTTGGTTGTTACAACACTATCATACTATCATACTACTCCTCATCTCGCAACCTTCGTTCATCAAGTTCTGGCCTCCTATCTGTATATAGATCCAGCCATTCAGAATATGCGATGAATAATGCATCTAATCTCCACTACTTTATAAACCTGCCAGGTGGGTTCAGTGAATCCTTATTGTGACGTATGCAAGTGTTCTTGGCTAGAAGGCACAATGCTGGTTTCAAATCCTGGTCAATGCTCAGTAGTGACAATATTTTTCCAGTTATAGAATGTAATTTGTATACTGTTAATTAATTTTAAGTTAATATTAAAAATGAAAGTCAGGTTGTTTCACAATGCACAATCACTTAGCAGGATTGCAAAATTGCTTGATATTATAGCTTGTTGTGAACACGATATGCTTCTTTCAGGTCTACATCTGCATTAAAATAATCAATGTTTTGTCTTAATGATAATTTAAAAAAATTAGGAAACAGTTTTGCTTTAAATTTTGAATATAAAAATATATTTCACACATACTGTACTGTAGTGTCTTTAAGACCATACATCATCATACTGTATACACACTATGTTCATACAGTATACCAATCACACTACAGTTCATTGATGTATGCAGTACTGTTTCGGTATATCTGTGGTTATGACTTCATGTGATTTGCATGTTTGAAACACGGGGAATTGTAGTCTATGTTCTCGTATTTGATTAACGTGACAGATGGTTTAAAACTACACTATATTACATTACACCATCACTGTAAGTTGTGAGAAAGTGCTTTAATGCTTTAATGCTTTAACTTTAAAAATCTTGATTGGGAGAAAAACTATATATATATATTGCAGTATATAGTCTAACAGTGTAACTTAACAATATGTAAGACAAACGATTGAACAAATAACTAAAAAATGTGTATTTTATTTACTGGAAATCTTTCTAACATTTACACAACACATGCAATTTTTTTCCACAGGAAAGCACTAAGACTGAACCTATGAGTAACCCCACCAACCACATCTCTAGTACACATACAGATGCAGCCATTCAAAACGAGCAGGTTATGCCGCGGTACAACGCGGTGGGTGCGTTGCAATGAAACGTGCCATTTCACGAGTTACCGCACTGTACAGTATACAAATTTGAATCACCTTGTAAAACCGCCAGGAGGAGCTAATAAAGCTTAACCTCTCATGTACAGCATTTGAGCTTTTAAATTTAAACTGTGTATTACAGCATGTTAATCACCAGTCATTAAAAAGTTGGTATATTTTATGAAAGCAAGATTGCTCAGTTGGACAAAAGTACACAACCTGCTACATTTATCATAAATATCTTCGGTAAAGACTTTGATGCATAAAATATTTCTGCATAATTAAAATATTACTAATAGTATTAATACTGAATAACCTTGGACAAGCTGTAATCTCAAAGTATTACCCTGGTCCACATTCTTTGTAACCGTCTTTGTAAATGAAAATACTTTATTTTTTCATTGACAAAAAGTAACACCACAGCATTTCGTTGATCCGATCACGCATTCGTTTCCAATCATTCAAAGTAAGTCTTGAGCATCTCCAATTCACCATGCCTTTCACATGCACATAAAATATATTAATTTAGGAACATAAACATATTACTGTATGTAAACTGTACTGTATATGGCTGGTCTTGGTATTTTAAAGAAAAAATACACACTAGTATTCCATTTCATTTCTATTCCATTATAGCAGCCATATCACCCTGCAACTCACAACTGGCAAACCACTGAAGCTAAGTAGGTGTGAGCCTGGTCAGTACCTGAGTGGGAGACCTCCTGGGAAAAACTAAGGTTGCTGCTGGAAGGGGTATTAGTGGGGCCAGCAGGGGGCGCTCACCCTGTGGTCCATGTGGGTCCTAATGCCCCAGTATAGTGACGGGGACACTATACTGTAAACAGGTGCTGTCCTTTGGATGAGATGTAAAACTGAGGTCCTGACTCTCTGTAGTCATTAAAAATCCCAGGGTGTTTCTTGAAAAGAGTAGGGGTGTAACCCCGGTGTCCTGGCAAAAATTTCCCATTGGCCCTTACCAGTCATGGCCTCTGAATAATTGCCCTCTATGAAATGGATACATAACTCTGCTCTCCTCCCCACTGATAACTGATGTGTGGTGAGCATTCTGGTGCACTATCCAGGTGGATACTGCACATTGGTTGAGGTGGAGGGGAGTCCCCATTACCTGTAAAGCGCTTTGAGTGGAGTGTCCAGAAAAAGCGCTATATAAGTGTAAGCAATTATTATTATTATTTCTCCCTAAACATTTTAAGCATCAAAGTCTTACATGTGGTTATTTTGAAACGTTTTTACCTGCTCTTTCTGACCATATTACTGTACGTTTATATACTTTGTGAAAAGTGATTGTTTTAACCTTTTCTGCGAATACGCTCATTATTGGATTAAACAAAAGCATACTTTTAGAATTTGATTAATAGGGAATATAATATGGATTCGCATATCTAAATAAATTAATAACGGTAAAACTATATCCCCGTACTGTTGCACAAACAGTAGTATGAGACTTTCCATTGCCATGTGTGTGGTTGTCACATGACTTGCCTTGGTGGTGTGGTAGCTTAAGTGACTGATTTATAGCCCTGAGGTCAGGTGTCCAAACCCAGCTGTTTTCTTTTAACGAATAAACATTTCTTCGAAAAACTAAAATAGCAATTGTTATTGGCATTATATTGACTTTTTTATATTTCTAAATATAACAACATGTTCGTACTGTATGTACACAGCGGTACTGCAGGGTGTAGGGCGTAAATCCACGTGAGCCTAAAAGCCCCACATTAATGTTGTGCATTCGCCTGGCGCTGCACGGTTTTCCCCCCTCTCTCTCTCTCTGCGGGAGTGCTGGCTGTGCTGAATTTCACTCCACAACGTCTGAGTCTCTGTGTCTACATTGTTTGTAAACAAACCGGTTTCAAACTATTTTCAAAGTAGAATAGGGCGAGTCTTCCAATGAAAGACACTCCAGCTTCCCCCATGGACACATGTTTTCTTAGAAAAACAGATTCGCAACGCAAAGCTGTGTCAGTCTTCTGTGTAAAAACAATCAGTTTGAACACCATGGGTGCTGTTTTTAGTAAGCTGCTGAGTAAAGAATAGGAAATTTCCTGCTGTCAGCAGTATTGTGTATATAGTTTTACGTACAGGCTGCGAAAAGTTTCACAAGTAGAGGTCTTTAAAATTAGGCTAGGCAAACGATTTTTTTAATTCTTAAAAAATAAATAAAAACGAGATATAATGATGTGTTCCTGCCTAGACATTGCATGACTTTAAAAGCTACAAAAACAGATGTCAAAAGTTAATAACCACTTTTTATGCACAAACAACGGGTGATTTTTCTTCCTCGTGATCAGCTTAGAATCTCTATGTACACTGTAAGGTTTTTACTTCTTAATTAAACGTTTAAAATACATGAATTTCATGAAAACAACACACGTTTCGAATAGAACAAATCATATTCTGTTCTCTTCCTGGTATGTAGAAGAGATCAGCATGTCTATTTTCCCCAATCAGGCTCTGAAAACAGCGTGCTGCCCACTGCGCTGCGTCAGAGGGGGAGGTAGCACCAGGAAGTAGGAAGCGCGGTGCTCAGTATTGCACAATGGCTGTAAAGCACCAATTGCGTCTGCATTCATAACTAAGTGTTTAAAATTAAACAACGTAAATCATTTTCATTTACTTTTAAGTCCCTTAATTATCATTAAGCACAGGTTTCTTTTTTGATACCATCGTTAGACAAAGCAGGAACTTATTGTACTTTCTTTTGGTACGCCTGTAGCTTTTTCACAAAACCTCCTAGAGTTACGAAAACACTTGCTGTGTGTACAAAGTACATTGTGACTGTTTTCACAGCCTTCAGTATGTCATTTTTAAGCCATTTTTTTTACCACGATCGAATATTCTTTTGTTCATATCTTCGCAAGGGAAACACAGAAAGCCTTCAAACCAAATGCCAACACTTGTGAAAATCAGTGAGCAAATTCTCTTTTTTTAAACCTTCGGTTTTTCATCGATGCGTAATTACGCACTAACTGGAACCCGGGGGGACCACTGTGTACACACGTTCACAACGCAAGAAATACTGCTCAATAAGGCTTCATGTGAAAAAAACATATATCACCATAGGAAGCATAACAGCTCAGCGTACAATTACCCAGACTGTAAGCATGGGAATAAAGCTTTGTTTGATTTCTGAAACCCTTTCTTTATGTCCTGTTTTCATTCAGGCAAGGGTCAACTATATACACAATACTGCTGACAGCAGGAAAATTCCTATACTTTACTCAGCAGCGTCTTAAAAACAGCACCCATGGTGTTCAAACCGATATTTTTTACGCAGAAGACTGACACAGCTTTGCGCTGTGAATGTGTTTTTTCTAAGAAAACATTTGTCAGTGGGGGGGAGGTGGACTGTCTTTCATTGGAAGGCTTGCCCTGTTCTACTTCGAAAATACCTGGGAAACTGGTTTGTTTACAAACAATGTAGACACAGAGACTCAGACTCAGAGGCACAGCTAGCACTCCCAGAGAGAGAGAGAGAGAGAGATGTGAAAGCCGCGCAGCACCAGGCGAATGCACAATATTAATTTAGGGCTTTCGGGTGCACGTGGATTTGCGCCCTACACCCTGTGGTACCGCTGTGTACATACAGTACAAACATGTTGTGATATTTAGAAATATGTCAATATAAAGCCAATAAGTTAGTTTTTCAGAGAAATGTTTATTTGTTAAAAGAAACCTCATGGCAACAGCTGGATTTGAACACCCAACCTCAGAGTTATAAATCAGTCACTTAAGCTACCATGCCACTGTAACGTTGCCATATTAAATGTAGTGTGCTCTCTGAAGGCACCAGTTCTGTAGGGTTTGGGCATTTACTGGGACAATTATTAATCGTAGCAGTAAATCACAAAATTGATTCTTTTGATGGCTTTAGAATCCAACCATGCGATATAACTCAAACAACGCACACACACAGGTACTAATACACGAGGATACATTTATTAATACATAGAATATGCATATAAACCTAACAGATCTTATCGAGAGGGTTATCAGAATACAAAAGGTATATATTCAGTCAGTTACAAAGAGTTACATATATCAAGAGGACATACGTTCAGTATATCATTCATTTAGACCGTTTCGTAAATGAACTTGGTTATAACTTCTACATTAGATACTCAAAACAAGTACATAACTCTTAGGAATTAAATTGATATCAACTGGTTGGGATAACAATTGAATTCTCGAGCTGTAATGCATTGAAGTTGAATACTCATCCAATCTCTGGGGATTCAGATCTCCTGGGGGCACAAAGAAACACTTGCAGGCTGTTGCTGTCCAATCCGCGCTCTCTGGCTCGGTGCCAGGCTGTGCTGGGCGGCTTGCGACAGTGCGCTGCTGATGCTCACTGACCGGCTAGTTAGTGTTGGCTTTAACTAGCAAAGTTTGTGTACAGGAGAAAAGATGACTGTGGGTCCCAGCAAGTCAGGAAGAAGACCGGTTCATTAACTGATGAAGCGCTAGTTCTGAATAGTGATTCAGCTGTCCACAGTTCCAACCTGTTCACGAGGCCTGCTGCTGGTGCTAACCTCGGGTGGATCCTCTGGTTACTCTCTGGCAACCTCCGCTCTAGACTCTTAGAACAAAGGAAAGTTCTGGCACTCAGACACACTGGCCGTTCCGTGGTTGTCCGGGCTGAGTCTCAGGATGGTCAGGAGGTGCGCTGCGAGAATGTCCTGCCCTTGGGAGCCTTCTGCTCCTGGGCCTTCCTGCCCTGGAATTCTCCTTTGAATTCCCTTTAGAAAAGTCCACAGAATTCTCCGAAATCCACTGAATCTTACAGAATCTCTCAGGCTCTCTGTGTTGCCTGTTTTTACCTGGAGGAACTTCAGCTCGTTGATTGGCTGAAAGTTCCATGGGCATCAGAGTCCCACGTGGGTTACTCGGCCCTACCAGTCCCTGATTGGTTGATCAAGGTGAGATATGAGTCACTTACTCCTGACACTTAGGAATGCAGTCCAGATGTCCATCTGGCACTCCCTAGACAAATAGGCACCAATGGATGACCATTGATCATGATAGCCAGGCTTAACTAAGTGCATCCCCCTTTGGGAGCTGTCCTAGGAAACCTTAAATCAGCCTGCATGAACAGTTTCTCTGTGGCTGCACCACAGATATGAACAGAGAGATGGGGCCTCATTTGGGAAGGCTCAGAACACTTAATTCTTTCTTATTAATAAGCCTCGCCGCTACACCACCAAGCAAGTCATGTGACAATCACTGAAACAGCCATACACATATCAATGGAAAGTCTTATACTACTGTTTGTGTAACAGTACATTAATATAGTTATATCGTTATTAATTTGTTTAGATACGCAAATCCATATTATATTCCCTATTAATCCAATTCTAAAAGTATGCTTTTGATCCGATAACGAGCGTATTCGCAGAAAAGGTTAAACGATAAATTTTCACAAAGTATATAAACGTACAGTAATATGGTCAGAAGGAGCAGGTAAAAATGTTAAGAAATAACCACATGTAAGACTTTGATGCTTAAAATGTTTAGGGAGAAATGGAATACTGGTGTGTATTTCTTCTTTAAAATACCAAGACCAGCAATATACAGTTTAACATAATATGTTTATGTTCCTAAATTAATATCGTTTATGACCTTCAGATGTGTTATGCTCCTATTCTTTTTATGCTCAGCTACTAAAATTTTCCTTTAGTGGTAAAATTTCATATAAATATTCAATACTAAGTGGATTAAAATGTGCACAGTAAAGAGGTTAAATGATTAAATCTTCTCACTACCAACCAATGCACCACGAGTGCCACTGTCGGTCATTTTGGCCAGTCAATCACGTACCGCGGTACGCCACAGAGGTTTGTGGGTAGATGTGTGCGGTACAGGTTTGTACCGCGAACTTTGAATGGCTGTATCTGTATACAGTATTGTTAGGCAATAAATGTTAAACCCACAATTATATTTGCCATTGTATTAACAGATACACTTTTAAAAACAAATCTGAAACCTTTTAAAACAGAAGTTATTAAACCTACTCTATTTCACACCTGCATATGTTATTGTTAGTGGTTTTATAATTAATCAGCCTGGTTTATTACTTCATCATCTCTCAGTATTTAACCTCAGGACTGCAGGACTCCAGCATATCTGAGGCATGTGTACAGTTACCAACTGTAACAGACGAACCAGTTATCAATTCCTGATGTGCCACATGTGCAAATCACATGAAGTCATATCTACAGATATGTTGAAACAATAGCATAGGATTTTAAAGACACTTCAGTACAGTATGTTTGAAATATATTTTTCATAATCAGAATTTAGACAAAATTGTTTCCTAATTAATTGTTGACAAAATTAGCATTAAGACAAAATACAGATTATTTTAATGCAGGTGTAAACCTTAAAAAAGCACATTTACAACTAGCTATAAGAATATGTATATCCAGCTGAGTAGCTTACAGTGTCAGTGTAAACCAGCCCTACTTTAATTTTGTAAAATAAAACTTCTGCTTAGACCAGGAATCAAACTTTAGACCTTCTCAGTAGCAGGCGAGCATTGAACCACTGTACCAGAGCATTACAAAATATAAACTTCTCATTGTCCACTGCAACAGCAATGAAGGCAAAACATAGTTAAGCATGTGAAAATGAGTGAGTGAGCTAGTTTTTTTCAACAACAGCAAGTAGTCATTAGTTAGGTGTACAGGTAGGTACAGGTATCCGCTGGGCTGATTGCCTATCGCACCTCTGCCAATGCCTTTGGGCCAGCTGCAGGGTCATCGGTCAGAAACCACCCCTCATTGATGTTTCACCCCTTTAATCCCGAAACATCTCCTGGTAGTGTCGCAGTAGCAGGGACGTCTACCTGCCACTTCCTGCAGCTGGCCTCAGGATCTTATCTCTTCGGGGTGTTATCTCTGCCCTCCACTTGTGACCTGTTTGGACTGGTCTCTGCCACTCTGATGGAAAGTGTTGGTTCTTACAGACAACTCTCATCAGGTTCCATAGCAGCTTAAGGACAGTCCTTGTTTTGCTTGTATGGTATACTGTTTGGGCCTGGGGCTGAGGCAGATCTTTTTACTACCTGCTTGATCTCATTCTTCCTCAGCTCAGTCAGAGTCATGATGTTGAACTGGGAAGTTGGCTGGGCTGGGCGTGGTCATGGAAAAGGTTGAAACATTACAGCATTTTATATAGCATAAATTTTATAGATTTAGAACAAGCATGTCAAAACTTTTCCAATACTGTTGTGTACTTTAAAAAAAATATTTTATCTACCACTACCAGCTACAGTATATGCAGTATGTATAATATACAGTATTTAGATTCATAAATTAATATTGTTTATGACATTCAGAGACATATTGTCACCTACCAAAATTTCCCTTTAGTTGTAAAATTCCATATTAATATTCCATATTAAGTGGACTTTAAGATGATAAACAGTGGAGAAACAGAATAAATGAAGCAACAGTTTCACTAATTGTATTTGGCCAGTGAATCACACAATGCACAATACTTCTAGAAAACATTTCAAATCCTTCCTCTCAGGGAACCTCAGCCTCAACCGCTTCAACCTCAGCTCTGCATAATTGGCCACGCCTTTCCCAAGACCAGGACCTGCTGTTCCCAACCCGTCCATTTGAAACACCTAGCATCTGAACATCCAGATACTTCTCCCGTTAAAACAAAATGGGCTGCTCTCAGCAAATGCACAGTCGCTGACACGTTTGCAAATCCCCGGCATTCAATTCAGCCCCGGGTTCCTGTTTCTACTGCTACTGCGGCCACCTCCTCGGCCCCAGGTCTGTCTGGCATCCTACTGTACCTCCGGCCCAGACAGCAGTTGTCCCCCATCTTGCGTCCCTGTCTTGTTCGTGTTTCCATCCGATTCAGCCCTTATGTCTCGTATCCTCATCTTGTTGTGTATAAAAAAAACAACACATGCCAGGCTGCTGTGCGACTACATTTCTCCCAGGCTCAGACAGAACTGCTCATGGAGTAGAGTCTTCGTCTTGGAAGCGTGCTTTTTCAAAATCAATGTTTCATTTTCCCTATTCCCGGCGTTCAATTTGGCCCCAGATCTATTCGTCTCTGCTGCTACTGCAACCACCTCCCCGGCCCCAGGTCTGTCCAGCATCCTACCTCTGGCCTAGTCTGTAGCTGTCACATGTCTCGTCTATACCCGTTCTATTCAGTCCCGCCACTACTGGCACCACCTCTTTAATGTTCATACAGGTACGTCTCCATCTCGACTTCGTGCTTTTTCTCTCGCCCTTTCTGTCACCGGTACCACCTCATCGACACGTAACTCCTTTGTCTCGTGTCCCCATTTCATCCCTGTCCTTTACCCCCCCCCATGTTCAATCTGCCCCTGCTTTGTTCACTTCCCCATCCCAGGTATCCAATTTGGGCTCCAAGTTCATTTCTCTTGCCAGCAATCGCTCTATGTGTCTCGTCACCTCTTTATCCCTCTTCCCCAATTCAGCTTCAGTCTCATCCCTTCTGTACTCTGTTGCTACCAAAGCCACCCCCTCGACGTCCGTACAGGTCGCCTGTTCCAGGTCGCCAAGTCCCTCGCCTCATTCCCCTGTCTCATGCATATTTTTATCCCCGGTGTCCGATCCGGCCCCTGGTCCATTTCTCTTCCTCTGGCCCTGGGTCCCCCCAGCCTCCTACCTCTGGCTACTCAACAATCGCCCCTCAACTCAAGTCCCTATCCCTGACGTCCAATTCAGCACCGGGATCATCTCTCCCACTCTGTACCGTTACGTCTCGGATCCAGTACTGCTCTCACTTCACGTAATATCCACACACATAAATTCCATGAGCTACAGTACTACAGCCAGAGTCTGGAGCTATCCAAAAACACCTAGCTGCCCGGAGTGGGGGCTTCCATTAGGCCGGGACCCCCAGAGGTTTATTTTCTCCCAATGGGAGTTTTTGTTTTCCTCTCCACAGTGCCCACATGGATCTGTCATAAGGCCATCAATGCTCGCTATCCAGTTCCAGAGTCCATAAGAGTCCCAGCAGTTAGTTCCTTACACTTAATTTATCGGCAGATAAGCAAAGGTGTCACTTGCCATAAGGTTCACACACCTCCGCATTTGCTTTGAGTTGGCCTCTCCGTCCGTCCAGGAAACCCTCATCAAAGTTAACGGATATAAAAGGCCAAGTCACTACTGTCTACCTCCATCTCTCCTCCTGATCACCATGCGAATGGAGTGCAGGAGTCTCCAATTTCCATTGCTCCTTCTGGGGGACACAGATGGACACAGATTCGCAGACATGGGCCCGTATCCATCCAGATAACACCAGTACCACTAACCCAGTCCAATAATAGCAACGATTTTCTTTCCCAAATACAAAGATATATACATAAAAATATATACAAGGTTTCTCATCATTTAGACCCCGCATTCGTTTGAATTCCCTTTTGTCAGCACCTCAACGCGTACCTATAATAAGTGACTCGCCTATGCCAACAGAAACTGACTTCCCTACATTAAACCTATACAGAACACAGACAGGCACTCCAACTGCCCTTCTGCCACAGCAGACCACACCTTCTTCAGGCTCTTCCAAATTCTGCATTGGTGGCTTGGGGTCCCGCTTGGTTCTTTTTGGGGGTCCTGGCCTCCTGGTCTTATGGCCAGGACGTAGGGCCTCAGCCAAACGGGTTAAGCCAAATATCCACTCCACAACAGTTCATTAGGTTTTGATGTCGGTCGTTGTCATTCCTGGTGAAATGGAGTTAATATAACTAAAGTTCAGGAGGGATGACAACAACCACGCTCAATCGTTCCCAGCCGTCAGTAATTAGCAATCACTCCCTTTATCCTTCCTCCACCAAATGCTATAAATACCAACTCAATATCTCTCTCCCTCGTTTGCGACTTTTGCATCCCACCTCCACCCCAACTCCACCTCTGCAGTGACTCCTTGGTTACCCTGCGTGGGGGTCTTGGCCTCCTTGTCCTATGGCCAGGAGGTCGGCCCTCAGCCAAGCCAAATATCCGCTCCATAATAGTTCATTACGCTTTGATCTTGGGCATTGTCATTCCCAGTGAATTTAAAATAATCTCCACTACTTTATGAACCTGCCTGGTCCAGTGAATCCTTATTGTTGCAAGTGTTCTTGGCTCACAGTGCCGGGTTCAAATTCCAGTCAATGCTCCGTAGGGACAATCTTTTTGTGCCAGCAGCCACATCACTCTGCAATTCACATTGAAACCCACTGAAGCTCAGCAGATGTGAGCCTAATCAGTATCTGGATGGGAGACCTCCTGGGAAAAACTAAGGTTGCTGCTGGAAGAGCTGTCAGTGGGGCCAGCAGGGGGCGCTCACCCTGCGGTCCAGGTGGGTCCTAATGCCCCAGTATAGTGACGGGGACACTATACTGTAAATAAGCGCCGTCCTTCGGATGTGATCCTGACTCTCGGTGGTCATTAAAAATCCCAGGGTGTTTCTTGAAAAGAGTAGGGATGTAACCCGGGCGTCCTGGCCAAATTTCCCATGCTTCCTAATAATCCCCCTCTATGAATTGGCTACATTACTTTGTTCTCCTCCCACTGCAGGCGGAGTGATGCGCCAGTTGGAGTATTTCTCGGTCGCAGTTGAACGTCAGCTCAAAGATTTGGTTCAAACCACCAAATGGAGACTGGTGTGCCGACAAGCGGACCCTGCCGATGCGGGATTAACGCTAGGAAAGAGAGAGTAGTGGTGTTACCCCGGCGTCCTGGCCATTGGCCCTTACCAATCATGGTCTCCTAATAATCACCCTCTATGAATTGGCTTCATCACTCTGTTCTCCTCCCTACTGAGAGCTAGATAAATCTGTTCCAGTCTCAGCCGTCTCCCCACAGGTTTTACAGTGCACAGAGCAGACAGGTCAGTCAATGTATCCTGTAAATCTAAGAGTGGAGGCATGTGTTTTATGATAAATCAGCGCTGGTGTAACAACTCTTCAGTATTACACCAGTTTTACTTCCTGGATCTTGAGTTTATTTCCATTAAATGCAGACCATATTATTTACCTAGAGAATTTGAGTCAATCGTGTTAACTGGTGTTTACATTCCACCTTAATCGAACGTATGTGAACTAGCACAACATATTGCTACTGTGGAAAGGTCCAATCCAGACTGAAGATATAGTGTTGGGTGACATTAACCACGCTTATCGCGCCTATCCTTAAGCAACACTTGGATACTCAGATCACACAATAATTCTGCTTATACCGGTTTATAAACAAAAATTAAAAAATATCAAACCAAAAGTTAAATCAGTCAATGTCTGGTCCCCAGAAGCTATAGAAAGCCTGAGAGGGTGTTTTGAATGTACAGATTGGAATGTACTCTACTTGTGCTTGGATGAATACACTGACACTGTTACATCCTACAGTATATACAGTACATAGTTTTAGACAGTTCTTTTAATAAGGATTTTTTAAAATAATTTCACCTCATGGAAAGGTTTCTGTCCTTTTTTTAGTGTAAGATCAAGCTGATAAACAACACAACCTCATAACCTTTTTTGTTCATCTTTACCAAGGGCGCCAATAATTCTGGAGGGCACTATAAGTTTGAAAAGGTAATGACTCCACATTATAAAAGTCCCTTCTCCTCTCCACGGCTTCGAACAGAATTTCCTGAACTGCAATGAGTACAAAAGAATGTAAAGAGCTAAGGTGTGTGTGTGTGTGTGTGTGTGTGT
>JANTEY010020826.1:96474-123130 GCA_026401145.1 Lepisosteus osseus
TTCAACATAAGTAGTTTTAGGATTCACTTGTTTCCTTTGGGACCTGGCTTCCTTCCTCTGTCACTGATGCTCTTTATGCCATCTCCTTGGCCAGAGGTCTGTCTGGCATCATATATGCGGCTCAAGATGTAAAAATCCTGCAGCTTTAATGCCTGCCTTCTGTTTATGATAATGTGTGCTTTTCTATACTGAGCTTTTATGTTCCTTCCATCCTTGTCTCTTCATTAGTGGTTTCGGGGATTACTTGTTTCTTTTGACCCTGTCCTCATCCTATGGACAGGGTCTACCTTTTAACCAAGAGGATTATGCTTAAAAACTCAAATATTCACAAAGCAGGTGTTATTCATCATGATGGTGTTATATACCATAGACACTGCATTTAAAAACATCACTTAGGAGCTATTGTTACTACATTTCACAGTAGATGCACACAAATAATCTCTTCTAAATGTTTAATCGTTGTATAAACCTTACAGTACAATGAGAAATAAATTTGACAGTATTAGAAAAAAGATGTTACAGTTGTTGTATGTTTTATTTTACAGCTCCCAAAACACAAGCTATGACTGTCAGAACTGTGACAAAATGAAGAGAGAGACTGAATGGAAAATCAAGACATATGAGGGAAAACTTGAAGAAGCCAGAAAAAGGTATATATATTAATTTTGTTTTGGTCATGAAACAGTTTTCCACTTTAACCCTCATACCCGTGTGCTCATAACACTTGCTCCGTACAGGAGCTGGCGGTAGAGGGGTTAACGTTAAAATTCACTAAAAATGATAAAAGCATTTTGGGGTTTGTCACCTGCATGAACCCCTTCATTCACCTTCATTTTGTAGAAAAGGCAAATAACTGAACTAGAAACTATAGATTGTTTAAGTGATTAAAAGTGTGGTGACTGGATGGCAAATTATGTCATTGATCTGTAACCTGTCAGCACTTCATCAACAAGGGAGCCCTGTTGCATGCTGCTAGACTTGAAAAGAGGAGGGGTGGAACTCAGCTGTGGAATTGTGGACTGTTGATAATTTAGGATCTTGCTGTTTGTCAGGCAGTGGTACATGTTTTAATTTATGTTAATAGTGTAATAGATTTTTTTATGTGCTTCCTAGCAGTCAAAGGAGATGCAAACACGTTTTTTATTTGGTTGCATAACATTACTAAACTGTTTGTTGTTTGTGTTTTTAATGCCACTTCGTACTGAAATGCTGTGGCATTAAAGAACTGGAGATTGCTGGTCTGATCTGGCCAGAAAAACTGTCAGTATTCACCCCTGTTGTCAGTATTCAGACGTTTGTTCATTCACACACAGCCTGTCTCCCTTTCAGCGGAGAATAATCCTCCACCTCTACTTTTGCAGCTGACACAACTCCCTACTCAAATTTATTTTTCTCATTCATGTTCATTCATGTATCATTAATATTATATTTGTATTTACATATATTAGATATAGTGATGCTATATAAATATTATTTGATTTGATTACAGAAAGACTTTGTGTCTTAAAAGTAGAACTAGTACATTGGCTAGGAAGCAAACTCAGGACCTTCTAGGTCACAGGCAACAAATCTGCCACTAAACCAAATCGTCATTCAGTTTGAGCAACTTGTCTAGACAAGCTTTTTTCCATTGTATCAGTCATGACAGAAAATGTAGAAGATCAAAATAAGCATTTCGATACATTTCCAAAACAACCACAAGTAACCAATTTAAATAAGATGCAGATATTTATGGAAAAAAGTTGAATACCCTACCACAACCAGCAAAATAAATAAATTATAATCATAAATCAATATTGTTGATGAAGTTCAGAAGCTATTTTCATTTTTAGCTATTTTCACTCATCTCCCTTAGTTATAAGATTTCAGATTATTATTCCATATTAAGTGGATTTAAAAAAAGTACTGTATAAAAAAGTTTACATTTTTGTTGTAGGAAGCTAATGTTTTAACTTACTGTACATTAATGTTTTCATAACAGCCCCTGTAACACGTTAATGGGTTTTAATGCAAATTCTGAATTGCTTCATCTATATTATTAAGAAAATGTTTCCATACTTGTGAGAAAGAGTTTCATCATGCAGCTTGAAAATAACTCAATGCTTGCAAAAAAATAGTATATTTATTATTTAACAATTAGTTTTTCTCAACAATTAGATACTTGGATCTCAAGTATTTGGAGATGTTATAATGCCACTGTATGTATCTCCTTAATATTGCAAATGGATGCATACATTTATCTAACATGTTAGATAAACTCATACATCTAACAATGTAAATAATTCCTAAAAGATACAGCTGAGAAAGTCGTGTATAATGGACACTGATTAGCTCTCTTAAACAACTACTTTACTAGTTGAGCTAATCAAGAGCCCAGAAAAGTATTAAATGATTCTCTTGTGCTACATGATCTCTAATAAAGTTTAGAATTTGATTTTCAACCTCTCTCAACCTTTATTAATCAGCCTCTGGAGGTTGTTCAGTGTTTCAAACACTTAGGAATGGTAATAGATAAATATTTAAATATTACAGAGAATGTCAAGTACTATTAAGTAGTATATTTTTAAGAAGGCTAGTCAGTGTATATTTTTTATAAGGAAATTGTCACAAAATGCAAACATCAGGTTAAAAATTAAGCTCTTATATTAATATACAGTAGTAAAACAATCAGGTTGACACAGACTAACTCTACTTTTGGATCTAGTGACACTTCATCTGTCATCCTCAGTGTGTATAAATAACTTGACAGGTAGGCTGCTTAGGGTTTTGTTTTAATTTACCAACTTTCTTTACTCTACAGACAGGCAGAATTCCAGTGATCCCCTGGTACACCAATAATTCTCAAAAATTCAAAAGCAGACACAGCCACTTACGTACCCCTTTTTTGCATCACAAATGCTGTACATTTACAAAACAATATTCATTTTTACATTATTTTTACTAATTGTTATCATATATCGAGAACACAGTCCAGCGCATCCTGATTCCTACCTCATTATCATGTGCTTCCTGTTTTCGCATGTGGTTTGTGAAATAAAATAATAATAATGCTTCAATTCCTTGAAAATATTTTTCAAAAATATCCAAAAGGAGTGTGTGGCTGCATGGCAGTGTAGCCTAAGTGATGATTTCTTGAAATCGTTTTACACTGAGAAATGGTTTAGAAGCTCTATTTTTTTCAGAAAGTCAGTACTCCCATTGAGAAAATGTTTTGCTTTGAAATAAGTTTGGATCATATTTTGAAAATGTTCTGTAAGATTTTAGCTTCTGTCCTCTTTATTTGTCTATAATTGCAGAGATCAAATGTATGAAGAGGATCTAGAAAATACAAAGAAGCAGCTTCAAGCGGCTGAGAAATATAATAAAGAGTTTGATGATTTCAGAAGAAGGTAATGATGAAATAGAATGCTTTATAAATATTTGATTATTTACTACAAATGTTATTATTTTTCATTAAGTTCCATCTTAGTATGCTAAGTGTATTGCAATGTAGATTACTCTGGGGTATGAAATAAATGTTTATTAAGTGGTAGAAAGAAGAGATAACAAGCCGCTTCAAATAGAAATGTCAGTTTTGCCAAATAAATCACACAAGGGCATCATTCATCTTCATTCTATGCAAAACCAAGAATTCTTAAATTAATGAATAATTTACAAAAATTAGAACAGTAAGCCACTTGATTTATTCTTCATTTTTTCATATTCCTTTAATATAGTACCGTAATTCTGGAAAAAAAAGACTGTTTGTTTTTACAATAATGTATACTTGCATGTGATCCAAGCTTTACACAATTGTTCTCAAAAGATTGGTTGTATAGTCACAGCAGTTTTGGATATCTCATCTTAGATGACTGGGATCTTTATGAATATCGGCTGTGGTTTTAAAATTCAGAATGTTTTATTTTTAACTATACATATCTTAGAAAGCACCTATTTAAGTTAATAAAGTGACTGCTTTCTTTTATTACTAAAATGTAAGCTGTAAGTTGCAAGCACTATGTTACTATAATTAAATGTTTAATTAAAATCTTCTCATGGTCTGTTTCTTTGTTTAGGATGCAGAATAACATTTCTCTGGAAATAGACCGTGATGGTTACCTGTCAGAAAACATAAATGACCCATGCAGGGAAACTGAATTAGTTAATAAATATGATCTGCTAAAACCTCAGGTTCGGAAACACATAGTGGAAGGGAAACACTGGGAAACTAAACTTAACATCATAAAGGTAGGTTTTATTCTCAGGAAATTAATGTATTAGAAAAAATAAAATGCACCAATGAGCAATGTCAAATCTCTTTTTTAGCTTCACTGTTTCTAAATGTTTATGCAGTAAATGTACCAAAAATTAAATTACAATATCCTTTTAACCTGTGGGGTTAAAATAAAAAGATTCAAATACTTTTCATGGGATCTACACTGTGTGGTGTTCATCTCTTGCTAGTTTCCACTTTTACATGACTCTGAACCTGATATTACAGAGTCCCTCCTAACAGCATTTTGTATCTATTGATCTTAGGATATTTATGTCTTACCTTGAATCATTTAATATTGGGAGAGTGTTTACGCCAATTATTATAATATTTCTATTATGCCAGTTTTGAATGATCTAGGCACAACTATACTACAGATTGACAACCTTTCAGTCCAAATATGAATAATAAATTCTAAAAACAATAAACGTATCATTATTATTATTAGTAGTAGTAGTAGTAGTTTTTGTATTATTATCAAATAATTCTGATATTAAGTTATATATTGTGCTTTACATTTATTCATATTCATAATAATGTCGGTCTTAAAAAATCTAGAAATGTTATACAGTCTTTGTAATAGTGAAGACAGCAATAACAGAGTAGAGTCATACTTGACAACAACAAATTATTGAATTCCAGATAATATGTGCATTACTTTTATTCATGACCTTGATTGTTAACATTATGTAAATCCTCCTCTGACAAGATGCTTCCTGTAGTGCCATGAGGGTCTGTCACTTCTGAGTTGGATTTCTTATCATTCCTCCAGACAGAATTCCTCTAGGTCCTTCATACCACTTGGGTTCTATTTGTAAACTGGCCACCTGAAATGGAACCTCAGTGTTCCATTCATCACTGACTTATAAAAGCATACACTGTGCTTTAAATGATCAAAGCACAGGCCTGGTTCATTAAATGTTATCATATTTGATCACATAATACATTAATGTTGAAGAAAATACATATTAAAACAGAATTCAACATGTATTTTCTTAACAGAGTGCTTTTGATGCTTCCCAAAAAGATATGGACGAAAGGTTAAAACTCATAAAGCAAGCATTCAGTACTCCAAAGGACAGTGCAGTGGCCGATCAAAAGGTAAGTGCAAAACAGGATAATGACATCATTTTATATAATTTAGAATGTCTTTTTTACAACTAAAGTGAGTGCAAGCCCAACCTTTATAAAGGTGTAAAGTCTTTTAAACCACGGATAAAGAATAATAAGATGTCAGTAATCAATTAATCAAATGGAGCAAACAGGCTACTTTCATTGGTAGTTTTCCTTTGTTCTTGTGATGAGAAAAAATAACTTGAAAATGATTAACTTGTCCAAGCTAGAAATAAATGACTGAGCAGTAATTATTATTATTTTGATCAATTAATACAAATATAAATAATAAAAAATTAATATAATGAAAATAAAGAGTATATCAAAAATAGTGAATCTGAAATGTTCTGAAAGGAATTGTTTAAAGTGAGATTTGAAAATAAATCATATTTGCTGTGTGAGGTATTAATAGGTTTATATTTTTTAAGTTTTCAGATGGTGCTTTGGAAGCAGTAAAAAGTCTACAGAAAAGCTTCTTCAGGTGTAGCAGTAGCATCTGGCTTGATTTGACAAAGGTAAATTAAAAGAAAACTCAAAAAGAACCACATTTTAAATAAGTAAACAAATGTATTAAAATGTCTAACAACTGTCATTACTGTTGTTTTTCTGAAAGTCATAATGCGTTAATTTTAATAACTGAATATTAGTAATGTTGGTTAATTGTTGGTTGGCCCGTGATGATATCAAACAGGCTCTGTTACACAGTTCTGTTTGATCCAGCCCGCAGGCTACTTAGGCAGAGCATGTACCCATGGTGTTCCTTCAGTCTGATGTTTCGTCGATCTTTCAGAGTTTTGTTCCTTCGTTCCACTGTTCCAGCAATCTGAGGGTGATCTCAGTCCATCTCACCCCGAACAATGCAGCCACAGCCTGACACACTTTCCCTGTGAAGTGCGTCCCTTCATCATAATACAAGCGGCAGGGCAGTGCCCACCGAGAGCTTATCTCCATCATCAAGTGTTTGGTAGACACAGAGGCAGTGGCAGCAATACATTGGGAAAACAGATTATAAGAGCCAAGGTTTCCCTTTACAATCGTCAATTTGCCAGTGCATGAAAGGTACCTCAGGAGCATGCCTTTTGAGCTGTTGTACCTGCACCTGAACTATAGTTGAGTTCCTTCGATAAGCATCACATCGAGATACCACATAAGTGGCTACTGCTTCAAACCCGGTCCCCACCCAGTTTTGGGTAACCGGCACATCATTTGACTCACACCCGGGTGTCTGACAGTGCATTTGTCGGGCTAAAAAGGACATTAGGCTGTGAGGGCATGCAGGGCTCCAGTGTGCTATCAGCAACACACCCAATCTTCATGCAGCCCCACATTCTTTTCTAACCGTGTCCTTTTCTCTGCTTTAGAGGTCTCAGCCTGAATGTCCTGTAGCTGTTCCGTTTTCACCAACAGAGGTTTCACAGGGGTCTCAGACTCCTGCTCTACCAGGACTGCTCACCTGACAGCTGCATCTGCAAAGTTGTTCCCTCGAGTTACTGGAAACATTTCTTTATTATGCGATTTACACTTTACCACAGCTACTTTAGTCAGTAGCTGCAAAGCTTCTAACAGTTCAGAGACAAACCCAGCATTCTTAACTGGAGTCCCTGCCGTGTTGAGGAAATCCCTATTCCTCACCAGCCATCCAAAATTGTGGCATACACCAAATGTATATATAGTTTATATAAATCGATACAATTTTCCATTTAGCATATTTACAAGTTTCAATTAAATCTTTTCATTAGGTCTGCTGGTTCTGCTCCAGATTATTCACAATTTATACAGCCAGGCAGGTAGCCTGCACAACACATAAACCTTAACACATAAACACACGGCCCCTTGGCCACCGCATCAAGTAGTCCTGAATAATAACCCACCAGACTATGCCTACATGTACCTCCATGCTCCTGTACCAGCACAGCAGCTCACAACCCATTTCTTTCACTTACAGACAGATTACATACAGATGAGGGAATCCAGTCCAGGGCCAGTGCCTGCAAGAAAGCTTGTTTCAAAACATTAAAAACGGTTTCTGCTGCAGGGGTCAAGGCAATTTTGTCTTTAGACTGCACTACCTCCCTTTAGCCAGTTTGTCACCAGGCGAGCTCGTTCTGAGAAGGAATTTACCCTGGCTTTATCATGTAGTTGGATTTATACCCTTGGAGTAGCCTGGCCTTCTGGATTCCCTCATTAGGTAAAACAATCACAATATCACATAGCTCTATTGAGGTAGTTCACATAAATGCTGTTTTAGTCTAAAAACAAGACAGCTTGCTCCTGTGTCCCCCAGTTACTGCACACTGTAAAATTATTTCACTTTTACTGAGATAAATTTAGGAAGGCTACAAAGGGGCTTACTAGATTAAATCTATTAGTTCACGTTACAGCTTATGACATGTTCTTTAAATGTGAAATCAAGCCTCTTTCTTACAATTTCTCCAAAAAACGCCATTTTTTTATAACTGCTCACGAGCTTATTAGTAGTTTTATCTTTGGGGTTTTGTCCTCCTTTTCCTCCATCTGGATATGCCCAATCAGGAGATTTATCCCAGTCCTCATTATTTTCTTGAAGGGGTTTTATATCTCGGTATAATATTAATATAATATACACTATAATTGCGACAAACTGGCGGCTCCTTTTTCTCCTCCTTGGGAGTGTTTTCACCTCCCATTTGCAGCGCTTGCACCTCTGCATACATGCTTCGCGAGTTATTAAATCAAATCTGTCTCCGCTCTCCGTAATATCAGAAAAGCATATTTGTACATTCTTGGAAACATCAGGTTTTAACCCACTCAAGTAAATTTGTTTTATTACTGTGGAAGTATCTTCATTCACATCCTTTTCATCGGCTAACCCCGAGTATACTATCCATAAAGTTATAAACCTTTCTGTAAAATCTGAAACATCCTCACTTTCTTTTGCTGACATGCTGTTACTTTTCTCTAATCAGTTTTCGGTGGGTAATGCTCTTTCAAAAATCTCCACACTAATTCCCACCCTTCTCCTAGATTCTTTTCCTTCTTTTGCTTTTACTTTTTCTGCATATATAACTTCGTTTCGTTCAGCCATTGATTTTAGCTTTTCCGTCAGGGATTTTTGTGTCTTATCCCATTCCATTTTCTCTATAATATTCTGTTGAATTCTCAGATGTTTCCCTAAAATAAGACCCATCTCTGTCCGTTTGTTTTTCGACCAATGTTCATACATTTTTCTACACTCCTGTTCAGACCAAATTCCGTCTGACAGTCCATATTTCTTTTTAAGTTTCGCTTCACACTCATCTAGTTTCTTTTTTTCTGACACCCAGTCAGACACCTACACTAATTTGTCTTCACACCAAACCATTACCTATCCTCTGCCAGTATATTTCAACTGCGAGACTACATTCAGTATCTTTCATCTGGGAAAACACGTCCAGTATATTTCAACCGGGAAAACACATCCAGTATCTTTCAACCAGGAAAACACGTCAAGTATGTTCTTTGTTCTTTGTGTGTCCGGACTGTGAGTAACTCTTGTATTGTATTGTATGTATTGTACTATTATTATATAATTCGCTACACTGTGGCTGTGTTGTGTGTGTTAAGCTGCTGTTGCACTGCAATTTCCCTCACGAGATCAATAAAGTATCTATCTATCTATCTATCTATCTATCTATATTACAACCAGGAAAACACGTCCAGTATATTTCAACCAGGAAAACACGTCCAGTATATTTCAACCGGGAAAACACGTCCAGTATATTACAACTGGGAAAACAGCCGGCACACTACAGACGTCTACCACCACATACACCATAAACTCATTATTTATTTTGTACTCGCTTCAGCTTCAGAAAAACCCTCGACAGCAACATGGAGAGGATAAGGGACTTTTTAGAAAAGAGGAGTCCTTACCTCTTTTTAGAAGCAGCCGCCTAACTTTTCCTCTCCAGTTCCCTCAGCTGGGAGTACCCTGCTCGCAGCGCCAAATTGTAGTGTCAAACAAATGACAAAGTTCAGGTGTCTGTGAATCAGAAGTCTCCTTATTCATATGCATATGGAAGTCTGGCTTGCAACCACCAGACTTAAAAAATAAGTAGCTGAAGATGTTCCTTTATACCTTAAAACACAAAGAGTTACTATGACAAATTCTAAACAAATGATGAAAAAGCAACACCTGCCAATTAATTATATCTAAGTTGCAGACTAGACAACAGTTAGTTCTTTTCATATTCTGGGCGTACAGCCAGCTTACCAAATACATGCCCTTATCTTACTGACCAAGGCCAGGCAGCATCTTTATATACATTTGAGCACAAAGCCTACGTCAAGCCACTTGTGTTGCGTTAGATATTAGTGAAACAGTTGCTCCATTTAATCTGTTTACCTCTGTAGGCATCCTCTCACGAGGCACTAGTAAATGTAAGGGTTTTGTGCTTAACTGGGACAATTATTAATTGTAGCAGTAAGTCACAAAATGATTCTTTTGACGGTATTAGAATCCAACCTTGCGGGATAACTCAAGCAACGCACACACACGGGTGCTAATACACTTATTAATACATAAAATGTGCATATAAACATAACAGATCTTATCGTGAGGGTTAGCAGAATACAAAAGGTATACAGATGCACCCATTCAAAGTGCGCGGCACAGACACGTACCGCGGGTAACTGGCTATGTACATCGTGACGCGCGATGACGTGTAATACCGAGGTACGTGATTGGTTGACCGACAGAGGCACTCGTGGTGCGTTGGTCGGTCGTAGAATGATTTAAATGTCTTTACTGTGCCCGTTTTAGTATTGAATGTTTATATGGAATTTTACCACTGAAGGGAAATAGTAGCTGAGCATAAAAAGAATAGGAGCATACTGTAACGCGTGTGAAGGCCATAAACGATATTCATTTTGGAACATAAACATACAGTATATGGCTGGTCTCGGTACTTTAAAGAAAAAATACACACCAGCATTCCATTTCTCCCTAAACATTTTAAGCATCGAAGTCTTTAACTAACGTGATACCAGAGTCAACAAGCATACTTTTTTAATTTGATTAAAAGGGAATATAATATGGAATCGTGTATCTAAAGAAATTAATAACGATATAATTATATTCATGTACCGCAACACAAGAATAGTACACGCTGTACGATGTCTGTTGATAATGTTTCTGTAGGGCTTTTTCAAAATTCCTCACGTGACCTTGCCAGTGGCACTGTGGGTTAGCTTCCTGACTCCCACATCACATGTTGGGTGTTTGAATCCAGCCTGAGCCATGACTTTTTTTTAACAAACATTTCTTTGAAAAAATAAAATAGGGTTAGTGTTAGGGTTACTGTCAAACTAAATCAACAATTGATTTAAGGATGATCTGTCAAAGTGCAATGAAATACAATATTGTTGTTGTTATTGTTTTTATCCTGTAAAGCGTTTTGAGAAGCCACCTTTAAAGGCACTATATAAAAGTGCTGATTCTTATGGAATGTGTTTTCTTTCTTCTTTTTTTTCAGCATGGAATAAACCTATTACTTGATTCTTATGGATGCCCGGGTCCGCCGGGGATTCAAAAAAAATCTCCATGGAATCGCGTATCTAAGGAAATAGCAGTATAACCTTATTCATGCACAAACAGTGGCATGTTACATTATTAATTTGAGTGTCTCCTCTTGCCAGAAAGCTCTAAATTGCATTTTGAGTGCGGTTTTTAAATTACAACCCATAAATAAAGCTGATACTGTTTAGACTTTTAATTTTTTAAAACTGTATTACAGCAGCACAAAACACAATGCAACGTAAATCCCTATCTTTGTCTTCTGCGTAATAATGTGCACCTCTCTGTGCAGCAAATTAACAATAGTAATAATAATTAACTTTATTGTATATGGCGCCTTTAAAGGTGGCTCCTCAAAGCGCTTTACAGGATAAAAACAATAACAACAATACTGTTAGGCTGGGCAAAGTTTTTTTTTAAGAAATACAAAATGAGATATAATGATGTGTTCCGGCTTAGACATTAATGAAGAGCATAACGAAGGTCATAAAGGTCAAACTATATTAATTTTGGAACATCAACATATTATGTAAACTGTATGTTGCTGTTATTGGTATTTTAAAGAAAAAATACTGTAAAATCTTGGGTTTGGTACAATGTTTCAGGCATTCATGTGAAGGACAACAGAGCTTTCACTGGCCGATTATCAAACTTTATTGATAAAACAAAAACAAAAACTATCCGACCAAGCCAGAAGAAGACAAAAAGAATAACGGACACAGCGCGAGCCTGCATTCCGAGCCTGCATTCTCTCCTCAGCCGTCCACACCACACTTTTCCCTGGGTCAGAGATTAAATAAAACTTCACTTGCACCAAACAAATTACCACACACTGAACACTGAACATGTTAACCCAAATATGTCTCACAATACTTTTATGGTACATTACTTTGCTAAAATGTATTTAAAAATAAAAATGATTACAAACGCCAGCAGAGAGAGAGACACACACACAGTTCTTCATTGTCAAAAAGTAATTGTTTTTTACTTTGTCAGCACCCAGACAAACGCAAACGCGTTATTAATGAAATGCTTTTATTCATTCTTAATCGAACTCACAAGTTGTCATCTGCTGTTGAAGCTCTGTGAGACTAGACTCACACATGGCTAGACTTGACTATTTAACCGTGAGATTATGTTTATGTTTATTAATCTTCCTTTGTTATGCACTGAGAATGATAAGCACCCCAAACACAAGGGCGGCGTAGCGGTTGTCTCTGGCTTTCCCATCTATACCGATGCACTGCAAGTACCCTCTCTCTGCGGGAGTGCTGGCTGTGACGAATTAAACCGGTTTCACAGGTATTTTCAAAGTAGAAGGGGGTGAGATTTCCAGCGAAAGACACCTCTCCCCCCTCCAAAACCCAGTAAGCACAGTTACTTTTTGACAGAGGGCAAAAAACTCTCTCTCTCGCTTGCCCCCCCCTCTCTCTCTCTCTCTCTCTCTCGGTTGCCCTCCCCCCTGTGTATTGTCTGCTTAGGGCAAGCGAGAGAGGGGGGGGGGGGGTTGGTTGAGATAATGTGAATTGAAACCTGTTTTTCTAGCTTTTAAAGTCGTGCGATGTGTAAGCAGGATCACATCTTTATATCTTACATATGAAAAATACATAATATAGCTCCCAAACAAATGCAAACGTGTTTTTAATAAAATGCTTTTATTCACTCATAATCTGACAATTTCAGGAAGACTAAGGAAGGACTAAAGAAATTGTCATCTGTTGTTGAAGCTCTGTGAGCTCGGTGACTTTGAGACCACTTGTTATCCCAAGTTGTTTGAAGCACCACAATTCAAATAGAGAAAAAAGAGCTGACTGACAAGTTTTAAGATGTGGCTGTCAAAGATGGATTAAAAAAAATGCCCGACGTTAGTTACGTTGCTTGAAAAATAATTTTATTTCGAGAGACTGGATAAGTAATTCAAGTGCTTTTTTAACTTCCTGAAAAACAAATAATAATTTAACAATATGTGCGAAAGTTTTATGATATGTCGCTGTTGTGAATGTCTGTGGAGTGTATCTTATTTGCCTGTCTGTCCTGGCTGTGCTCTCTCGCTCGCCCCCACCTCTCAATTTAATTCAATTAAATTCAAGGTGCTTTATTAGCATGACAGATGGGTACAAACAGTGTTGGGTATTTACTTTGTAAACTGTGGTCCTTTTAACTATTTTTACATCTACTGTATTGCTTTGAGTTGCCACTTTTAAAGGTGATATATAAAATCAAGGCTTTAACTTGCTTTACCTCCGCAAGTCTGAGTTCTCGTGTCTGTCCTGTCCGAAACCGAAAGTATTACAATATGTATCTTTATAGCAGGTGGTGTACAGCTTTTTAGTATAGATTACACTTTTCTAAAATGTATTTAAAAAATAAAAACGATTACAATCTAATCTTTCTACATTTGATCCCAAGATCCCAAGAAAAATAAATCTAAATGGGGAGAAAGGTATGCTGAAAGTTTATTAAGATACTTAGAAGACAAAGATATCAATTTATGTTGCATTTGTCTGATTGTGAATAAAAAAACACAAATATTTAAACAAGCGTTTGCAATTTAAATCAAAACGCGATTTAAATCAATATAAATGTTTATATTGTAACGCATAGGTGACTATTCTTTGTTATTAAAATGACTTAAATTCAATCATGTTGTGATATTTAAAAATATAAATTTGTTTGGTGCGAGTGAAGTTTTATTTAATCTCTGAACCAGGGAAACATTTTATTTTTTCAAAAAAATGTTTGTTAAAAAAAAGTCATGGCTCCAGCTGGATTCAAACACCCAACATGTGATGTGAGAGTCAGGAAGCTAACCCACAGCACCACTGGCAAGGTCACATGAGGAATGTTGAGAAAGCCCTACAGAAACATTATCAACAGACAATGTACAGCGTATACTATTCTTGTTTTGCGGTACATGAATATAATTATATCTTTATTAATTTCTTTAGATATGCGATTCCATATTATATTCCCTTTTTAATCAAATTCTAAAAGTATGCTTGTTGACTCCGGTATCACGTTAGTTAAAGACTTCGATGCTTAAAATGTTTAGGGAGAAATGGAATACTGGTGTGTATTAAGTACCTAGGCCAGCCATATACTGTATGTTTATGTTCCAAAATGAATATCGTTTATGGCCTTCACACGCGTTACAGTATGCTCCTATTCTTTTTATGCTCAGCTACTAAGATTTCCCTTCCGTGGTAAAATTCCATATAAATATTCAATACTAAAACGGGCACACTAAAGACATTTAAATCTTTCTACGACCGACCAACGCGTGCCTCTGTCGGTCAACCAATCATGTACCACGGTATTTTGCGTCATCGCGCGTCACAATGCGCAAGGCCGTAGCCAATTACCTCCAGTACGTGTCTGTGCCATGCACTTTGAATGGCTGCATCTGTAGGTGTTCTGAAAGGTCACATATGAACAGGTTTTCGATGGACAGAATGATAGTGTAACAATTTTGGGTTCGGATAGGACAGATCCAAAAACTCAGACTTACGAAGTTAAAAGCTGCCTTTATTTTCTTCTCCGTCACCACCTGCCAGCGAGCTCTCCCGCACCCCGACCAGAGAGAGACACACGACAAGCCCTGCTGATAAAGCACCTTGAATTGAATTAAATTGAGAGGGGGGGGGGAGGGCGAGCGAACAAGCGAGAGAGAAACACCCAGGGGTGCAGAACCACGAAACTATTTACATATTAAAACTATTTCCCAGATTTAATATGTGCTTTTCTATATTTATTGTCAATTAATTGTCCATAATATTGCTATTCTATTTTTTCAAAGAAATCTTTGTTAAAAGAAAAGTCACAGCACCGGCTGGATTTGAACACACAACCTGTGGTTTACAAGTCGGGCATCTAGACCACAGTACCACCCACAAGGTCACATGAGGAGTGGTGAAACAGCCCTACACATACAGAATCAACAGACATTGTACAGCGTGTACTACTATGTTGCAGTATATGAATATAATCATATAATTATTAATTTCTTTAGATATGCAATTCCATATTGTATTCCCTATTAATCAAATTCTAAAAGTATGCTTGTTGACTCCGGTATCGAGCGTATTCGCAGAAAAGCTTAAAACTACCACTCTTTATACACATGTTATTTCACATGTTAGTTAAAGACTTCAATGCTTAAAATGTTAAGGGAGAAATGGAATACTGGTGTGTATTTTTTCTTTAAAGTACCGAGACCAGATATACTGTATGTTTATGTTCCAAAATTAATATTGTTTATGGCCTTCACACGCGTTACAGTATGCTCCTATTCTTTTTATACTCAGCTACTAAGATTTCCCTTCAGTGGTAAAATTCCATATAAATATTCAATACTTAAACAGGCACAGTAAAGACATTAAATATATATATATACGTACTGTATACAGTACATTTTGCATACAGTAATATGTTTATGTTCCTAAATCAATATCTTTTATGAGCATGTGAAAGGCATGGTGAATTGGAGATTCTCAAAAATTACTGTACTTTGCATGATTGGAAATAAATGTGTGATTGCGAAATGCTGTGGTGTTACATTTACAAAGACGGTCAATGAAAAAAAGAATGTGGACCAGGGCAATACTTTGAGTTTACAGCTTGTCCAAGGTAATTTATTATAAATACTGTTGTAACAGAAATAAGGTTCTGGATCCTGAGATGAAGTTAAACAGATCAGTTTATTGCATGCAAGGAACAATAAAGCCGAAGTCTTGTTTCCTGCAAGAAACAACAAAACCGAAGTACTGTTCCATGTGCCGGTACAAACTTTAGGTTTATATAGTCCTTCCTTGCCGCTCTGATGTCATTCGTTCTTATGGTAAAGAGGGGGTGGGTCATGGTATTTGGCCAGTTAAGAGACCCTGGCCAAATGGTCAGTTTAAGATTACCTCCCCAGGGGGTTTTAGCTCGGGGTTTGTTGTTTAGAAGTCTAAACCTCATACAGAAAAGGATTTAATTTAAACCCGTCTTCACATCTTTCTTCATCCCCCCGTTATAAAATATGGCATACGTCAGTACTGCCTATTTTTTACACATACAATGTCAGGGCAGATTTTTCCTTTCTAGGTGAACAGGTATGCATTACCATGACATTGTGTGTTCCACGGTTACCACAAGATGTGATTGATGTTTTCAATCAATCCTAATCCTACAGATAAATAAAGTCCTACCCCAGGACCCAAACGCAGACCTTAGCCATGTGGAGATCTATCGTCAGGAACTTGGAAAAGCAATATTAACCCAACTCTGATTATCATTTTTTTTGGCTGATAGATATGCCAACACCTGGAATTTATTGATACCACATCCCCAGTAATGCTCCTCAGGCCTAACAAGCACACTGTTGGTCCACCTTAGGAAGCATCAGACACAGAAACGGTAACAGCATCCTTCTTTTTGTTCACTCAGTCTCTGGTGCAGTAGCTCGGTGAAAGTGCGATGTGTGGGTCCAGCGATCTCATCCTGTCACTCAGATGGCACAGTCAGTAGTTAGTGGCACTTGATATTCCAGGTATCCGGTTGTGTCTCCCCTCTACTGGAGGTCCCCAAGCGTCCAGCACCTGTTCATGAGCCCTGTGCACTGCTTCAGTTAACAAACCTACAATATTGTAATAGAGAGTTTAGTAAATTCAACAGTCCGTTAGCCAAACTTGGCCTTCAGGGAGTTTCTTTGGCTGCCCATGATGATCTCAAATGGGCTCAGTCTCACAGTTCCGTTTGCTCCAGCCCGCAAACTGCACAGGACCGCAGATAGAATATCTACCCACGGTGTTCCTTCGGTTGATATTTCTTTTGTTGGTCTTTTAGACTGTGGGTGATGGGGGCAATGTAACTTCCACCTCACCCCTAGTGAGGCAATTACAACCTGGCACACCTTCCCAGTGTAGTATGCCCCTAGATCAGTATCCAAGGGGCAGGGCAGCCCACACCCCGGGATCATCTTTGTCATACACCTGGGTATCCGCCAGCCCACACCCCATCATCATACAACCCCACATTCTTTTCACATTTTTTTCTAACCACATCTATTAGAGGCCTCAACCTGAATTCTTCCTTTTCCCCAATAGAGGTTTCACTGGAGTCTCAGACTCCTGCTCTCCCAGTGCCGCTCACCTGGCATCTGCATCTGCACAGTTTTTCCCTTAAATTACTGGAATTATTTATTAATTGTGTTATTTACACCTTACTCAAGCTGCTTCTGTCGGCAGCTGTAAAACTACAAATCAGTTCAGAGACAAGCCCAGTATTCTTAACTGGAGTCCTTGCCATTGTGAGAGAATCCTATTTCACCATAGCCACCAGAATTGTGGCCTACCTGCAACAAATACATACATTGTATACATATACAGTAACCCTTTAACATCTTTCTTTTTACAATCTCCCATCAGTGCTCTTAACTGGTTTGCTGTGCTGAGGCAGTGGAGGGGCATTTTTCCGATTGTTAGCACCTCGAATTCTGTTGTAACGGCTCAGCCTGTTCTCTGTTCTCCCTCATGCATCAGAGAGGACACATCAGTAAACAGTATTACATTTTCTTAAATTTTCACAGTCCCCCACCTTTTGGCTACAGCATCTAATGGTATAATAGTGCCTACCTCCATGCTCCTGCATCAGCACAGCTGCCCAATTCCCTTTTTCCACACTTACATACAAAGGAATGGTTGATCCATCTGAGGAAACCCCAGTCTCAGCACCTGTAAGAGAGCTTGTTTCAAATTATTAGAGGTGGCTTCTGCTGCTGGAACCAAGGCAACAGTACTCCAAGGCAACAGTACTGTGTCCTTGTACTGCACTCCCCCCTTAAGCAGATCTGTTAAGAGTTGTGCTCACCCCATAAAAACATTGCACCCAGGCCCTGTTAAAATTACACAATGCTAGACACAAAAAGGGCCTTATCTCCTTACTATTAGACACTTTAAACCTGAAGCAACTCAGACTTGTGGGTTTCCTCATCAGGGGAAGCACTTAGAATACAATCAACATACTGAGTGATCACAGTCAGTTGAAGCCACGTGATACCCTGTTCTGGATAGTCATTCTTTGTAATGCATAATATTCCAACCCAATAGATCTGGGATAAAACCACCCACATTCGTGTGATAAGTGCACATGAATGTTAAAATCTGGTACTCAGCAAGTAAAACTTGCTGCCCCAATACTCCTGTGGCCTCCTGCCATCTCCCCATATACATTATTCTATAGCACACTGTGAAGTGAGACAAGCATGACAGTAATGCTCCAGTATCCCATAACAGAGCAACCAACACACCATTAACAGTACATATTAGGTTTAACTCCTTTTATGTACTGGACTGGGACAGACATAGGGAGGCTACAAGAGATTAACAGGATCTAATCTTTAGGTAAACAGATCTCTCACAAGACTGTTTATTCTCCCCAGACAGAGCTCTTAGCAGGGTGATAAATTCTTCACCGTTCTTCCCTGTCAGTTGAACCACAGGGCAGGTCCCTGCTTCCTTCATTCTGCATCCTTCTGTAGTATCTGGTTTCAAGCCATTCAAATAAATTCAGCTTTGGTTCACCTATTACAACTAATGGTATATAAATACAAAAACTGTTTATCTAACTCCTTTTAAGTCCACCTGTACTGTACTTATACGTTTCAGACGCTCTTATATTTTCCAATCTCTTTAGTTACGTCTCTAGCCAGTCCCGCTGGCTAAACACACTCGCACCCAAAGTATACCAAATCAGCACTCTCTGGCTCGGTGCCAAGCAATGTTGCTGTGGCTTGCGACGTGGTGGGAGAGATTCCTGTAGAGGTGCGCTGCTGATGCTCTCTGAAAACCAGCTAGTTAGTGTTGGCTGAAACTAGCAAAGTGTGTGCACAGGAGAAAAGTGACTGTGGGTCCCAGCAGGTCAGGAAGAAGACCGGTTCGTTCCTGATGAAGTGCTTGTCCTGAATCCTTAGCTTCAGAGTGGGTTCACGAGGCTTGCTGCTGATGCTAACCTCGGGTGGATCCTTTGGTTACGCGCTGGCAACCTCCGCTCTCGACTCTTAGAACAAAGGAAAGTCCTGCACTCAGACACACTGGCCATTATGTGTTTGTCAGGGCTGAGTCTGAGGATATTCAGGAGGAGCCCTGAGGCTGAATGTCCAGCAGGCGCGCTGCGAGAATGTCCTGCTCTTGGGAACGGTCCTACCCTTGGGAACTGTGCTACAGGCGCTCTGTGTTGCCTGTTTTACCTGGAGGAACTGGAGGTCGGTCATTGGTTGAAAGTTTCATGGGCATCAGAGACCCACGTGGGGTTAACCTGCCCTACCAGTTCCTGATTGGCTGATGATGAGTAACCATGCACTCTGACCTTAGGGTTGTAAACCAACTTTGAATCAGACTCTCCCTTGGAATCTCGGACTTTAAGGCGCCAGAGATGAGATTGTTAGGGTGGTTGATGTGCCTCAGCTTTTGGGAGTTCCTCCTTATCAGGACACCCTATCAGCTAGAAAAACACCTTAATGTGAACCAAATGGAATGGCCTCTCTGCATCAAGCACCACTGAGATGAAGGAGAGGGGGACTAGCAAGGGAGCAGAAAAATTAATTCCTGTACTTTAATAAGCCTCGCTGCTACACCTCTTATATACTACTTATCCTTTTTATTGAATATGAATATAAAATTATGCAACTAAAGGGAAATATTGGCAGCCAAATATAAAAATAACCAAAGAACAATAATGTTTCTGAACATCATTAACAATATTATTTATATGAATATACATTAAAATAATGATGATTAATCAAGTAATAACATGAATGAACCTCCTGACCAATGATCTTTGGGATGCTCTGAGAGAGTTAGGGAATTTAAAGAAGCCCTTAAACAGAAAATGCAATTGAGATTTGTACCCATATATTTGCTTTTTTATACTGATTTTTAAAGCCACTATGTATATTTTCATAATTCTGAACTAAACTTTAGTTTGTTTGCTGTACTTCTTAGTAGTTAAACTTTAATAAAAGTAATGTTTTTGTATAATCATTCGGATTCACCAAAGATGTGAAGCACTTTCTCATGTAGTGCCTATTTCATCTTATGTTTTCTGATGTACAGTAACCCTGGATGGAGTGTCTCATGCCTTAGTGTCTCCTCACAGTGGGGGGAACTCTTTCATACTACTACTAATTATTATTCCTTACACTTATATAGCGCTTTTCATGATGCTCCACTTTCAAATGCCTAGTGTCCCTATGACTATACTCTGGCATTAAGACACACAAAACAACAGGCAGCAACCTTAGTTTTTTCCAGGAGTTTCCGATCCAGGTTCTGAACAGGCTCATACCTGCTGAGATTCAGTTGGTTGCCAATGGTATAGCTGCTGGCTATATCCTTGTATAATCCTTGATGAGAGGTACAAGCCAAAAGCTCTTCACGCTGTAAAGTAATGGAAAATAAAACTGTTATAAAACTGTTTTATAAAAAGTTCAATGTTCTTTTCAGTCTACAATATAGTCACCGACACAGGGACTCTCTAGTGGCATCATGTCACGAGTCCTTTATTTGCCTGGCGATGGTGATCAGCTCAGCCCAGTACATGTATATACTATACACTACTACAGCCATGCAGTCCTGCTGCCACAAGAGAAAAAATAAAAAAAATAACTTTTCTCCAAATAAGGACTTTTTATCTCCTACATAGGACTTTTTTGTGTATTTTCCAATGATTTTGAGGGGACCTTGGAGTTAAGTACATGACAAGATGGAAAAGGCTGTGGCTGTGAAGATGAATCAATTTGTATCTGTGCAATATGAAGGTAATTTGCTCTTCCTGCAGTAATAATGGTTTATCTACAATGTAGTAATAGTGTTTACAGCAAAATAGAAGAAAACACTTCAAGGTTCGTTTTAATTTTTTCAAACTCTTCTATTAATTGTGGATAAATAAGAGCAATAAGAGCAATTTTAAAATAAACAAACATCGGTTTGTATCAATACAATCTGCAGGCAGTTGGCTTTTTCTGTACTAATAAAGGCAAAATAGTTTACTGAAAGCTGCTAGAAATAGGAAATACAGTCAAAAGTGTAGGATTTAAACCAAGGGATGATATGGTAAAATTGTATAACACAGAAGTAGGACATTATTTAGAATATTGTATATAATGTTGATTGCCATAATAAAAGGGAAATTTTAGTAGCTGAGCATAAAAAGAAAAGGAGCATAACGCATCTATTGGTCATAAATGATATTAATTTAGGAACATAAACATATTATGTAAACTGTATATGGCTGGTATTGGTAGTTTAAAGAAAAATAACACACCAGTATTCCACTTTCTCTCTAAACATTTTAAGCATCAAATTCTTACATGTGGTTATTTAGGAAATGTTTTTATGGAATCCTTCTAACCGTATTACGTTTATATACTTTGTGAAAAGTGATAGTTTTAACTTTTTCTGCGAATACGCTCGATACCGGAGTAAACAGAAGCATACTTTTAGAATTTGATTAATAGGGAATATAATATGGAATTGCATATCTAAAGAAATTAATAACTATATCATTATGTGGCGTGATGGCTTAAGTGACTAACTTATAAGCCTTAGGTGGGGTGTTCAAATCCACTTATTGCCATGAGTTTTCTTTTAACAAATAAAAATTTCTTTGAAAAACTAAAATAGCAAATATTATGGACATTATATTGACATTTTTTATATTTCTAAATATCACAACATGTTCGTACTGTATGTACACAGCAGTACCGCAGGGTGTAGGGCGCAAACCCACGTGAACCCGAAAGCACTACATTATTAATAATATCTTCCGTGTTGCATTAACATTGGAATGTTCCTTTTTACAAGTTTAAAAGGCGATACAGTGTCTCCTCTCTAACTCTTCAGTTTGCAGAGAAATTTCACCAGAGCCTCACAACATTGTTCAATAATACTCTTCTTGTGTCTAATTTTTGGTTTAGCAGGATTTAAACTACAGTATATGAATATAATTATATATAATTATATCGTTATTCATTTCTTTAGTACGCAATTCCATATTATATTTCCTATTAATCAAATTCTAAAAATGTCAATATAGTGTCCATAATATTTACTATTTTAGTTTTTCAAAGAAGCCTTTCAAAGGCTTGAGGCGTCTGTTACATTGCCCCACTGGATAAATTTTAAAGAAACCGGTTTTACAACTCTTTTCCTCCCACTCTATTCTATTCAAAGTAGAATAGGCGAACCTTCCAATGAAAGACAGTCCCCCTTTCCCCCACGGACGGGCGTGATTTTTTAGGCAAAAAACAGGCTAACAGGTGTGTTCTTCCTAAGATTGTTAAGCGCAGTGTCAAAATGTTTCCATATGAAAGGATTCATATGAAAGGCAGTGACGTCACTGTCCTGAGGCGTGTATGTGTGGCAGGCAAAGTAACTTTTTCTGGCAGGTTTTAGGGGGATTTTTATTTTGAAATGTGCTGCCAAGCCAGCATCTCTTAATGTAGCTTGCATCATGCTACTGGCAGGAAAGGCAGTTTAGCCTTTGTCACTAATGAAACCGCTAGATAAAAACATACAGTAAATATAGAAATCCCTACATTACAAACTCCATGCATTTCATTTTGTCTATAGCTACATTGACACCAGTGTAGTTAAAAGGAACATGTCAAAATGTTTCCAAAAGAACCACGATTGAACAAGTTTTGATAATAATAGTGAAATAATAAGAGAGTCTCCATTACCCCCATATTGATTTAAATTGCAAACATGTGTTTAATTAAATTACTTTATTGATTCACAATCTGACAATGCAGCGTAAATCGTTATCTTTGTCTTCCAAGTATCTTAATTAACTTTAAGCATAACTTTCTCACCATTTAGATTTTTTAGATTTAGATTCTCATTAGATTCATTTTTCATTCCATCGTTAAACACTGGGATAAAGTTAGCTTGAAGTTCAAAAAACGATTTTGGCACACCTGTAGCGTTTTCACAAAACCTCCTAGAGTTGTGAGAACACTTGCTTTTTTCGATAAAGTACATTGTGAATGTTTTCAGAGCCTTCACTTTGTAGTTTTTTTATGTCCATATCTTCGCAAGGGAAAAACAGAAAGCCTTCAAACTAAATGCATTTTAAAGACCATGACTTCTGAAAATTTTCACAACCCCTACATAAACGTATCAGTGAGCTAATTATTTTTTTCTGACACTTGGGGAAACTCGGGGTTTTGATTGATGCGCAATAACGCACCATCTTTGTCAGATTGTGAATCCATAAAGGCATTTAATTAAACACGCATTTGCAGTTTTAATCAAAACGGGGGTAATGGGGTTAGACCATTAGACATGCAGTGAACTTCCTTGTGATCATCTTAGAATCTTTGCGTAAGCTTTAAGTTTTTTTTAACTTTTTAATTATAAATTTGTTACGTCCCAGTGTGTGTTCTGTGTGTGTTTTTTCTGTTATATCCACACTGCTGACCCTTGATTGTTCTCCCTTCCCCATTGGCCCACCATTACACCACACTTTCAGTATGAAGTCTTCATCAATTAGCTCTCAGCCAATCAGAACACATCTTATTCAGCATATAACATGGAGGTTTTCAGCAAGGGGAGGCCTTTTGTTTGACTTTGGTCCCGTTTGATTTTGGTTATTGCTTCGGCTTCGTTGGTTTGTTTTGTTTTGCTTTGTGTGTGTGTATTTTCGTATAGCTTCGGCTTTGTTGTTTTGTTGGTTTTCTGTTAGTTTCTTTGTACTTTCGTTTGTTTGTGTGTTTATCCTTGTTTTGCCATTACCTTGTCCTAATGTGTTATACTGTATGTTCAACTTTTGTGTTCTTTGTACCCTGTTCCTGTTGATTACTCTCGTTCTCCTGGTTCACTTGTGTTTTTGTATGAACTTTTTTGTATAAGGTTAGTTTAGGTTGTTGGGTACACTTTACACACTTAGTTGACTTCGTATTAGTAACACTACTTTAGTACGGGTGAGTGCCATTTGTCTTGTATGATTTTGGGTAGTCAGTGCAGGTTAGATAGGGTGTTGAAGACGCTGAAGACAGTGTGTTTTGGGTTTTCTTTTGTAGTTAGGTTAGCTTTCCCTCACTGTCCTAGCCAGCTCCATTTTGTTTGTTATTTTCTTTTCCTTGGCACCACTCTAGTTCCTTACCCTTGTTATCACGCTTCTTAGTCCCTCACCAAAACCCACCTGCTTCCAAAATCCTAAATGTTACACCCAATACCCCTAGACACTTGGGGTCGTAACAACATTTTAAACAGTTTAATTTTGTAAATGCAACACACATTCCATACAGATACAGTACAATCACATTCTCCTGTCTTCGTGTGGTGTAAAACAAATTAGCAGAAATAATTAATTATTGAGATGACAATGCATCGCCCACTGAGTGAAATGTTCTTTTTTTATAGTGTAAACTCTTCAGTTTATAACAGCTTCACTCTACAGAGAAATTCTGCCGGAGCCTCACAACATTGTCCAATAATACTGTTCTTGTGTCTTATTTTTTAGTGTTGGACAATTTGCGCAATAAGCACATTGTTTAATGGGGATGACATTACCCACGTCTATTATCATTGTACATCACTACTTCAGGTGGCGTAGCCAGTAATATCCACAAAAATGCAGAAACAATAGCAAAGAGTTTTAAAGTCATTGACCAGGATTCAAAACCAGGCATTTTTGTGTGACAGACCAAATACTTCCATATTCCACGTTAAACATTTACTGCACCACCTGGTGGTTTTACAAGTAACACAGATTACTTTGTAAAACTAAGATCTCTTATCCTAGCGTTAATCCCGCATCAGCAGGGGTTGCTTGTCGGCCCGTCTCCATTTGGTGGCTTGAACCAAATCTTTGAGCTGACGTTGCCATTAAATGCGACCGAGAAATACTCCAACCGGCGCGTCGCTCTGCCTGCCATCAGAGGGGGGGAGAACAAAGTAATGTAGCCAATTCATAGAGGGGGGATTATTAGGAGGCATGGGAAATTTGGCCAGGACGCATGGGTTACACCCCTACTCTTTTCGAGAGACAGCCTGGGATTTTTAATGACCACAGAGAGTCAGGACCTCGGTTTTACATCTCATCCGAAAGACAGCGCTCGTTTTTACAGTATAGCGTCCCCATCACTATACTGGGGCATTAGGACCCACATGGACCACAGGGTGAGCATCCCCTGCTGGCCTCACTAACACCTCTTCCAGCAGCAACCTTAGTTTTTCCCAGGAGGTCTCCCATCCAGGTACTGACCAGGCTCACACCTGCTTAGCTTCAGTGGGTTGCCAATTGTAAGTTGCAGGGTGACATGGCTGCTGGCTTAACACAGCCCTGCATCAGATTGTTAAAAACAATGCAATGGTCAGCACCTTGTAGCTTGCCATTGTTTTCTCCGTGCATTCTGAATGGCTGGTTTTGTACTGTTCAATAGAAGTGAAATAACCACATATAACCATATATAGCAAAATTCCCCAAACTCAAAATAGGTTACAGTTATGCAACTTATGTGAGTATTGGAAAAAACCTTTCTTTCAATTCGAAATGTATATAGAGATGTAGCCATTCAAAATGTGTGGTAAAACCCTGTACCATGGGAAATGATCTACAGCCTACCGCAGTACGTGATTGGCTGGAAAAATGGCCTACAGGTGGTATTCGTTGTTCATTAGTTGTGAGCGAAATGATTGTTTCATTTAATCTCTCTATTGTGCATATTTAAATCTACTTAATATGGAATAGTAATATGGAATTTTACAACTGGAATTTTACAACTTTTGGTAGCTGAGCAAAAAAATAGGAGGAGCATAACATCTCTGAACGTCATAAACTATATTAATTTAGGAATATACGTAAATATATTACACAAACTGTATATGGCTGTGTTATGTCCCAGTGTGTGGTCCATGTGTGTTTTGTTACTATGTTCCACACTTCCTGACCTTGATTGTTCTCCCCATTGGTTCAGTTTCACTTTTCTTTTGTTTTTTGCTTTGCTTTGTTTCTATGTGTGTGTTTTCGTATAGCTTCAGCTTTGTTGTTTTGTTGTTTTTTGTTTGTCTCCTCGTACTTTTGTTTGTGTTTATCCTTGTTTAGCCATTACCTTGCCCAGTCGTATCAACCTCTGTGTTCTGTTGTACCCTTTTGTGTTAGTGTTAGTGTTTTGTGTGTTAACTTTTGGGTTAGTTTAGGTTGTTGGGTACATTCCACACATGTAGTTGATTTTTTTATGTCACACTAGTTTAGTATGGGTGAGTGCCGTTTGTCTTGTATGGTTTTGGGTAGTCAGTGAAGGTTAGCTATGGTGTTTGAAGATGCCAAAGACCCTTTGTTTCGGGTTTTCAGCACATAAAGTTTATAATGTTAGAACAAGCACATTAAAACCATAACCCACTGTAAGTTGCCAAGTTAAAGACTTTGATACATAATATATTTATGAAGAAAGTGGAATAATATTGTGTACTTTTGTCCAACTGAGCAATCTTACTTTTATAAAATATACCTACTTTTTAATCAGTTTAATGTTTAACATGCTGTAAAACACAGCACATGGTTTCATTACGACCAGACGAGATATTTTTAACTTGATTTACAGTATTTGAGGGGTATGTCTTAACACCGGTACTACAGTGCTTAAGTACTGCTCACGTATATGTTTCTAGGTTTATATTATGCATTTCATACGGTCAAATTACTTTTGAGCAACTAATAAGAAGCGCTAAACGGTATGCGTTTTAGTTTCGTTTTGTGCTGGAACCCGTGGATTG
>JANTEY010020826.1:128130-151548 GCA_026401145.1 Lepisosteus osseus
TAAAATACACGTTTAGAATTGAAAGAAATCCTCTTCCTGGTATAGCAAACCAGCACGTCTTTGTCGGAGAAATGGAAGACTGATGTGAATTTTTTCTTTAAACTACCAAGACCAGCCATACACAGTACAGTTTACATACATACAGTAATGTTTTAAATTAATATCGTTTATGACCTTCAGATGCGTTATGCTCCTCTTCTTTTTATGCTCAGCTACTAAAATTTCCCTTTAGTGGTAAAATCCATATAAATATTCAAAACTGAGCGGATTAAAATGTGCACAGTAAAGACATTAAATGATTAAATCTTTGCACTACCAACCAATGCACCACGAGTGCCCCTGTCGGTCATTTTGGCCAGCCAATCACTTGCCCTGCGGTACCCTCCGGTGCCCCGCGGTGACTTGTGGGTAGGTTACCGTACCGTGGGTTTTTACCGCGCATTTTGAATGGCTGCATCTGTACAACATAAATTCTTCATGGGAAAAAGATTGTCCCTCAGAAGTGACTGGGATTCGAGCAGGGCATTTTCTGGCGACAGCTCAAATGCTGTACATGAGATTTTAAGCCTCCTGGAGGTTTTACAAGGTACTTCCGGATACTATTAACCTATTTCAATAAACATGCGGTATGTTGTGGTATGAGGCGGTATGTTGCGCAACGTCCACCGCGTTTTAACGAAGTGTACCTTGCTCATTTTGAATGTCTGGATCTGTATATTTTGTAACATGCATATATTTTTTTGTTTTGTATTTCTTCTTTTCAGTATTTTTCTTTATTAATTGCCCACCTATGTTGTGTTGCCAACTCAGCTCTCTTACGAATGAGGTGCTGTATTTTAGAGTTAAATCAAAATTTACTTTAATCAGTTAATCAAAATGACAGTGACATTAATCCAAAATTTGTGATCAACTTACAAGTATAATGTGATGTATTTATTTTCATGTTCCATATATTTAAGAATTAATGAGTATATGTTAATCCAAGTAATTATTTTTTATTTTAATTGTTTTAATCCAACCAATTATGGCTACAAGGTGATATGAAATTGGAAGTTCCAATGAACAGATGTTTTCTTTTTTTCAGGAGATGATTCCAAAACATCGTCATGCGAGTGACATTACTGAATCATTTAAGACACTGGTTGCTGAGTGCTACTGTTTGAGCTGTTTGATGGCCCTGAGTAATCCACGACTGGAGGTTGTCTGGGATGACGATAAGAAATCCAATAATGTATGCATCTTTCCAGCAGTTTATAGTGCCAAAGTGCTTAGAAGTCCTGCTGAAGTTGCCAAAAGGACCTATTAGCTTATTATATAGCTAATAGCTATAATTCACTATTTGAAACGTAATTGACCAGTTATATTTTAAATTGTCATTACTGATTGTAAAGAATACTTTTAAATCAATGTTTATATTAAGCATTTACGATATCTAAAACCTAAAAGAAATAGTAAAATATGCATATATAGAGTAGTATATACCAATAGAATGTCTTGTAAAAAATCTTATTTCTAAATACACATGGCTGAAATTTATTCAACCTGGCTTAATATAAAAATGATCATAAATGTAATCTTGAAATATTTGTAGTCATTGTGTAGTTTTAATAAATGCCACTTTGTAGATGCTTCCTGAATTCTTGAATGTGCCGCTGTGTATAAAACAATCTGTTGTCAGGGGACTTGTGGAGCTAAAATACTTTCATATTTAAACTCTGTGACAGGTATAAAATGATAAACATTTTAATTTCTAACAGAGCAGTTCAAGCCTAGTGGTGGAATAGTTGTGACTTCACCTGCATGAGGACACAGGAAAATTTTATATATTTGGAATAACAAATACAACCACAGAAAAGATTATTAAAAGGGCTCTGTTACTCAGGAGGCAGCCTGGTCATATGTGGCTACTAAATTTGCAATTAATACATTTGAATCACATACTGCCAGCCTTTTATGGAGTAGTCTCTCTATCCATATTCCTATTCTTTTGTATACTCAAAAAATAGGAGTTAATACACAAGCCAAGGCAGACTGGGAAATTCCACCATCTGCTCCCACACTCTTCTAAAAAGCTAGAGGAAAGAACAAGCAGAGTGTAAAAAACCCTGAGTAGATTGTTGATGATGGTAATGCAATTTTATTTATGAGCACTTTTCAACACACAGTAAGAGACTCACAAGTCATCTCTTGGGTCATCCAGTAGCACATTAATAGTGTGACCATACCTGTTCATAATATGATCTGTATTTAATTGGAGGGCAGTGTGAATACAAGATACTCTTTTTTATCATTTTATTATTCACCTTGTGTTTCTGAAAATCCTGTCTTCTTTTTTTCTGCAGTAAAATTCATTTATTTTTCAAATGTTTCTTTTCAAATAGGAATAAACAGTTGCTTGTGTTGAATTAGTACTTGTAGTACTTAGAATAAAATCTTGTAGTCCATTTAAGAAACATTGTCAAATCGAATCACATACATTTTTTTCTTTCTGTTATTTTTCGTGGTTTTACTATTTTGTACTTATTATCATATGATAAAAGTACATTATTAGTATGCCAATAAGATATCACTTATTTCATTTCATTATTAAAGCATACATCAATATGATACAATAATACTTTGTTGTCTGATTTCTCATAAATTTATTTTGCTTCCAAGCAGCGACTGTTATGCTGCTGCTGCTGGTGGTAAGCTGCTTGTTGAAGCCGGAGCGCAATTCTCAGTGCACTGCCAAAGATGTTATTATAGAAGTGGAAAATGGCAAGATCAGGAATTTTAAGGGAGATCTGATGCAGCCAGGTAGAAGAAAGACATAGATCTTTCTATTGAACGTATCTTTCTACTTAAAAATAAGTCAAAATAAAAAGAGGGAAGAGGCTGGCAAGCTGATGCTGTAAAAAGTGATTAAAAAAAGGAAAAAACAAAAAGGCAAAGACAAATATGAAGAAGGGAAAAAAGTTAGATTAAAGGGGACTCTGCTGAAGCATTGGTGAAGCACAGGTGTGAGGCTCCACAGCCTTCTTCAGTTGCTCACACTTAAGATGCCTAATTAGTGTGATTGAGAACTAGATTGGGAGCCTGATTGAAAAAGGGTTAGTTTGATTGAAAGGCTTCCCATGATCACCCAATATTTGCTCAATACCCTTTCATTTTGCACATAACCACTGATTGCACTTGCCCATAAACCATTATTCCTATATAGTGAACTATTTTACTGAATAGTTTGATTGAGTGTGGGATAAAGGAATTACTAATTTTCTTGCATCTGCATTAAGAGACTCTAAAACATGTGTTTGAAGTCATCAGATAGATATAAACTGACATTATTGTGTTACACCATGGCTTGATTATGCAGACTGCCATGGTTTCTGACTGACAGAAAACCAAGCACACGGCCACAGTGATCCTCAGCAGCTGGTGGAGAGAGCTGAGGTGGAGGAGCTCAGGGCCGGAGACAGCTGAACAGGGAGGGGATACAGATGCAGCCATTCAAAATGCACGGGCGGTACCGCATTATTTTGCGGTGCGCTTTACGCGGTCTACCGCGAGTTACCGTAAATTCTCCTATAATACCGCAATTAAAATAATGGTATCTGGAATTTCCGCAAGGTGGAGCTAGTAAAGCTCAACCTCTCATGTTTGAGCTGTCGCCATCAAAGTCTTTAACGAAGATATTACTAATAGTATTAATAATGAATGACCTTGGACAAGCTGTAAACAAAGTATTGCCTTTGTCCACGTTCTTTTTTTCATTGACCGTCTTTGTAAAAGTAACACCACAGCATTTCGCAATCACGCATTTGTTTCCAATCATGCAAAGTACAGTAATTTTTGAGAATTGATTCACCATGCCTTTCACATGCTCATAAAAGAGATTGATTTAGGAACATAAATATATTACCGTATGCAAACTGTACTGTATACAGTATGTATATGTATATTTAATGTCTTAACTGTGCCCGTTTAAGTATTGAATATTTATATGGAATTTTACCACTGAAGGGAAATCTTAGTAGCTGAGCATAAAAAGAATAGGAGCATACTGTAAACGATATCAACGATATAAACGATATTAATTTTGGAACTTAAACATACAGTATATGGCTGGTCTCGGTACTTTAAAGAAAACATACACACCAGTATTCCATTTCTCCCCAAACATTTTAAGCATCGAAGTCTTTAACTAACGTGATACCGGAGTCAACAAGCATACTTTTAGAATTTGATTAAAAGGGAATATAATATGGAATCGCGTATCTAAAGAAATTAATAATGATATAATTATATTCATGTACCGCAACACAAGAATAGTACACGCTGTACATTGTCTGTTGATAATGTTTCTGTAGTGCTTTTTCAGCACTCTGCATGTGACCTTGCCGGTGGCGCTGTGGGTTAGGTTCCTGACTCCCAAGTCACATGGTATGTGATCCAATCCCACTGGATTTTTTTTAACAAACATTTCTTTGAAAAAATGAAACATTTCCTTAGTCAGAGATTAATTAAAACCTCACTCGCACCAAACAAATTTATATTTCTAAATATCACAACATGATCGAATTTAAGTCATTTTAATAACAATGAATAGTCACCTAGGCGTTACAATATTAACATTTATATTGATTTAAATCGCGTTTAAATCGCCTTTATTTAAAACCCATAAATAAAGCTGATACTGTTTATACTTTTAATTATTTAAAACTGTATTACAGCAGCACAATGCACAATGCAACGTAAATCGCTGTCTTTGTCTTCTGTGTAATAATGTTCACCTCTCTGTCCAGCAAATTAACAATAGTAATAATAATGAACTTTATTGTATATGGCGCCTTTAAAGGTGGCTCCTCAAAGCGCTTTACAGGTTAAAAACAATAACAACAATACTGTTAGGCTAGGCAAACGATTTTTTTTTTAAGAAATACAAAATGAGATATAATGATGTGTTCCGGCTTAGACATCAACGAAGAGCATAACACATGGGCGGCGTAGAGGTCGGCTCTGGCTTTCCTATCTACTGTATACACTGCAAGTACAACCCCCCTCTCTGCAGGAGTGCTGGCTGTGACGAATTAAACCGGTTTCACAGGTATTTTCAAAGTAGAAGGAGGCGAGATTTCCAGCGAAAGACACCTCCCCCCTCAAAAACCCAGTAAGTACAGTACTTACTAGTTAAGAAAGTTAGGCTCCTCAATGAAATCGCTTTAACATGCTAATGCGTTGGTGTAACAGTCCGGACGTGGCAAGCTTCTAATTTCAACCCGACTACGGCGAAAGGAACCCTTCTTTCATTGGAAGACAATGAACATATTTTAGCCCTGAATGAATAGCAAACATGGTTTACATAAAATACATTTTTCCAAGAAAGTTTAGCCTTTGTCACTAAAGAAACCACTAAATAAAGATATAAATATAAAAATCCTAAGATTTTTAAAATACATGACTTTGCTAAAATTTATTTGAAAATAAAAACGATTACAAACGCCAGGGGAGAGAGAGAACAGGGGAGGGATGTTGGTTTTGCATAAGGGGCGGGGCTATGGAAATGAGGTCTGTTTGGGAATGTGGAGTTACATGTTCTGGCTGTTTGTGAATTATCATTGTTGAGTATGGAGTGTTGAGGTATTGATTTTGTGTAACGCTTTATGTTGAAAATTGAGGTGGATTTTGTTTATGATAAAGAGGATAAACTGGGATGGGAGGAGGGTTTTGTTTTGCATAAGGGGCGGGATTATGATAATTGGAGGAATTTGCGAGAGTATAATGGTTTGATATATTTGATTTTGTATTGTGGTTGTTATCTATGTTTTTGGTTGGTATTATGTTTATATGGTTGTTTTTGTTGGTTGGTTGTTATTATGGTTATTAATAATACGATCTATAGTTGAAATCTGAGCCTAAATAAAAAGAAAAAGCAAGTGATTAGGTTTATGAGCAATCTACTTATTCGTTTAAAACGCTATATAAAATAAAGTTTATTATTTGCTGGACAGAGCAGTGAACATTATTATGCATAAGACAAAGATAACGATCCTGATCAGTTTAGAAATCTGTGTACGCTGTAAGGTTTTTACTTCTTAAACTTTTAAAATACACGTTTCGAATAGAAAGAAATCCTCTTCCTGGTACAGTACTGTATGTATAGCAAACCAGCACGTCTTTTTTCTCCAATCAGAGGGGTGTCAGATGGTGTCAGCCAATCACCATTCTGAAGCCCTACCATAATCTCTGGTATGGGGAGACCCCAGAATTCTGTCCCATAGTTTAGACAGATGATAGATACTTTTATTGATCCCGTGAGGGAAATAAAGTAAATCATTTTCATTTTAGGAAATTATTAAACGCTCGGTTAAAAGCAAAGGAGATTGTCTGTTATAGTGGACATAAAAACAAGAGTTCGCTGGCATTATATCCTAGAAGACACAGACCGGCGCCAGACCGGTAAAATGCCTGATTAACTAGGGATTGGACAGTTTCCAAGTGCTTGTACAATCGATGGAAATGTTCAAATAAATGTGCAAAAGACATAAACAAAATAATAATTTATTTCTTTATCATATTGGCTAGCTAATGTCCTCTCTTTGCTAGTTAGTGGCTGTGTTTCTGCGTTGGGTAGCAACGGGTGACTGTTCTCAGGTGGAAGATGTAAACAGCTTAATTTTCGTGTTAAATAATTTTTTAAAATTAAAATTCATTCTATACAGCAATCGCATATTTGGGTACCGTTTCATAAAACTTTCATGCTTAAAATGTTTAGGGAGAAATGGAAGACTGGTGTGTATTTTTTCTTTAAACTATCAAGACCAGCCATACACAGTACAGTTTACACAGTAATGTTTATGTTCCTAAATTAATATCGTTTATGACCTTCAGATGTGTTATGCTCCTCTTCTTTTTATGCTCAGCTACTAAAATTTCCCTTTAGTGGTAAAATTCCATATAAATATTCAAAACTAAGCGGATTAAAATGTGCACAGTAAAGACATTAAATGATTAAATCTTTTCACTACCAACCAATGCACCACAAGTGCCCCTGTTGGTCATTTTGGCCAGCCAATCCCTTACCGCGGTGCCCTGCGGTGGCTTGTGGGTAGGTTACTGTACTGCGGGTTTTTACCGCGCATTTTGAATGGCTGCATCTGTATGTCAGACTAAGGAAAGCAGTTGTGAAACTGAAAGCAGGGGCAGTGGGACAACACAAGTGGATCAATGCTTGGATGTGGGACTTCACACAGATCAGGTTCCAGGTCTCAGGTTTCTGGTTTCGGCTGTCAGAATCTTTTGGGTTTTCAGAATTTCAAGCTGGCTCATCTCTCAGAGCAGAGATAGAGAGAAGCGCTTCCTGAAAAAAGCTCATAATGTCAGAACACTGATCAATGGTGTGATCATTATTAAACAGAGGAGAACAACATAAAATAGCATTCTGCTCAAATATAAATGTAGATACTAAATTTTAAAATTAGAAATGTTGCAACATCTTTAATTAAAACATTTTTGGTTACAACCTATTCATTCAGGTGAAGTAATACAGATAAAAGATGAAAGTATACATGATAAATATCTGCCTCATTTTCTGTGTTATATAAATTGAACAGAGAACCCTTAATTAAAACATTACTGTAGGATTAATAGAATGCATTGTCTATTGGGGTTCTTGAATAAAAGTTCATGTCAAGGTCAAATTTTAATCTCCTGCTTCTGCTTCCCTGTGCATAAAGATAGATAGATAAGACTTTATTGATCCTTAAGGGAAATTGATGTGTTATAGCAGTCCAGCCCAAGACAAGCAAAAACAGACATCAGAATAGATTAAAAGTTATACAAAATAAATATAAAATAAATACATAGGTGTGTGCAAAAAATGATGATCATAGTCACTGTAAAAACAATAAACTATGTGCAAAATGTGCATAGGTTTATACAGATTAATTGTCCAAAAAGTACAATGGAGCAACATGCTGTCCACAGACGAGCAAATGAAGGGCTAACAGTCCTAGCCTAGGGCAGCGTTTTACACCCTGACAGCCGCCGGGAGGAAAGACCTGTGGAAACGTTCCCTTGAACACCGTAGCTGGAGCAGTCTGTTACTAAAAGTGCTCCGCTGCCCAGTACCATGAAGTGGATGAGAGGCGTTAATCATGATGGCTGTGAGCTTGGTCAGCATTCTCCTCTTAGCCACCACCTCCAGCGGGTCAAGGCTCAGCCCCAACACAGAGCCTGCCTTCTTGATAAGTGTATTGAGCCGATTTGCATCTCTTGTCATGATGATGCTGCCCCAGCACACAACATCGTAGAAGATGGCCGCTGCCACCACTGATTCATAAAAAATGTGTAGCAGTGTTCCACACACACCAAAGGACCTGAGCCTCCTAAGAAAATAGAGTCGGCTCTGACCTTTCTTGTACAGGGCGTTAGTGTTACCAGACCACTCCAGCTTATCATCCAGGTGTACCCCTAAGTACTTGTAGGACTGTACCCCCTCTATGTCCTCACCCTGGATGGAAACAGGGTTCAGCGGAGACCTATTCCTTCGGAAGTCCAAGATCATTTCTTTGGTCTTGCTGGTATTAAGCTGGAGATGGTTAAGATGACACCACTCCACAAAGGTGGTAATCAAGCTCCTATATTCCTCCTCCCTCCCCTCTCTAATACACCCCACAATTGCAGAGTCATCCAAAAACTTCTGCAGATGACATGCCTCAGAGTTGTACCTGAAGTCAGAAGTGTAAAAGGTGAACAGGAATGGAGCAAGGACAGTCCCCTGTGGGGCCCCAGTACTGCTAACAACCTGTTCGGACACACAGCTCTGTAGCCGTACATACTGTGGCCTGCAGGTCAGATAGTCTATAATCCAGGACACCAAGGGAGTGTCCACCTGCGCCGCCTTTAGCTTATCTCTCAGTAAAGGTGGATGGATGGTGTTAAAGGCACTGGAGAAGTCAAAGAACATAACTCTAACGATGCTCCCCGTCTTCTCCAGGTGAGAGTTAGCTCTGTGTAGCAGATAGATGACTGCATCCTCCACTCCCAAGTGTGACCGGTAGGCGAACTGCAGGGGGTCCAGTGCTGTACTCACCAGGGTTCTGAGGTGGTCCAGTACAAGCCTTTCCAGAGTTTTCATTAGGTGTGATGTAAGTGCCAATGGTCTGTAGTCATTCAAGACTTTAGGGTGCCCCTATTTGGGTACTGGGACCAGGCAAGATGTCTTCCAGAGCACTGGAACCCTTTCTAATCTCAGGCTGAGGTTGAAGATGTACTGCAGCACTGACCCCAGTTGGTCTGCGCAGATCTTAAGCACCTTGGAGCTGACATCGTCAGGACCCGCTGCCTTCCCTGCATGGAGTCTCCTCAACTCCCTTCTGACCTGGTCAGCTGTGATGGATAGGCCGAGGAGGGCAGGGGAAGATGGAGTAGGAGTAGGAGGGATCACATGATGGTGTGACTAAGGACATGAAGAGGGTGTCTGGGGTGAAGGCCTGTGAGGTGAATGGACATTAGACCCTGTATCGAATCTGTTAAAGAAAAGATTCAGCTCATTGGCCCTCTCCAGGCCTCCCTCACTCTGTTGGCAGCCAGACAGCTTGTATCCGGAGATCTTCCTCATGCCATTCCACACTTCTCTCACATTGCTCTCCATCAGCCTATCCTCCATTTTCCTCCCATAAGCCACCTTGCTCTCCCTAACTCTCACCTTCAGCTCTTTCTGCACTTGCCTCAGCTCCTCGTCACCTGCCCGAAAAGCCCTCTTTTTTCTATTTAGGACGGCCTTCAGATCACTGGCTCACTGCCACTAAAGCTCACTGCCTGAACATCCTTTCTAGCACTCTGCAATCTTTTGATCCACAAACATGATGCTGCACCCCTGGACACTTCTAAATTCAGTTTGGGAGACTCTAATAGCAATGTAATGTGCATTGAAGTATGTGAAGGATATTTATATGATCATATAATGTCAGATTAAATTTCTTTCGGTGTAGAGTCAATTATTTCTAACCAAAAAAACAAATGTGGACAAAGACACACCATTGATAGTTTCATAGGAGAATCCATTTGCTACCTTATCTCAGTTTTCTGGTTTCAGTTATGGTTTTCAATATTGTAGGGTCAGGTTATTTTAAATTCTTGAAAATGTGCAGAGAATGTAACTTTAATTTCCAAAAAATAGAGATTCTGGTGTGGAAGCTTCTTCACCCACTGTTTAAAATCCCTCAGAGGAGAAGGTGTAACCTGCGGTTACTAAGGAAATGTAAGTGGGAATTTGCCAAATCCCTCCTGATTTTCAAATGTCTTCACCAAGTAGTCTGGATACAAGTAGTGTTTACTTGTCAAGTAGTCTTCTTATGTGGTAGCCACAATCTAACAAAAGGAGCAAATCGCCATGGAATAGCAGGGTCCGTCTTGGTTTTCTCAGGTGTTTCTCCTTCATTGCTCGCAAGAGTAAGGTCTGGATGGATTTGGTAGTGGCCCTGGAGAAGTGCTGCCATTCAGTTCTACACCACCTCATTGTTATGAAAATAGAAGGATAATGGTCTGGCTAGACTGTGTGAGACTCACCCGTTCAACTAACTCATTGCTTTGCATGTGAGTGGTCCAGGGCCTCTAAATGCATAGCTGTTTTCATGTTTCCCAAAAGACCTTGGACTCAAAGCTCCTGCCCTTTTCATTATTCATTTTTATATCATTTAAAAATACAGGTGACATCTTTTCCAAATGTTAATTTAAGACTTACAGTCTTTCAAGTTGCAAATGAAAAATATAGATTTTAATTTGTTATGATGGATTAAACAAGATCTAAAAGTGGTTTTTGAACTTGTGCCCTTATTAACAATTCAATTCAATTATTTGTTTAGTATAAATTAGCAGTAAAGTCGGTTAGTTCTGTTCATAAGATTTTAATAAATTGTTACACCAACTGCTGAAAGGGACTGACAGAAATAAAGCAAACCAACAGTTCAAACACAAAAGAGAAATTACAGATTTTTCATATATTATTACCTTCAATTGTCCCCCGATGCTGGAATTTAAATATTGTGCAATAAATCAGGATGAAACAATATAGTTAAATCATTCAGTCAAAAAATCCAGCCTGATAGCTTGTGTCTCATTGGATGACAGGTCAGTTGCTGTGGCCTGTATTTCTGTCAAACCAAATTTAAGATCCAGTCTAACTCTCCGTTTCCTTCCCAGACTTGGATCTGGCATTGGCACAGTGAAGGAGCCAATTTTCGTCATCCCTGCCTCATCTACATACATGGAAGTTAACTTCTCTGTGCAGTAAAACTGAAATTTCATGGCCAACTGGTCATCATCTATGGGTGAGAAGAAATATTCTGAAACGTCATTGCAACCCACAGACTGTCCCTTTTCCACAAGTTTTTCAAAAACATCATCGCAATAGAAATAATCTTTAGTTTTATTTTCTCTGAACTTTTCCGAGTCATGGATTTCAGAATCAAATTCTTCAGCTACTGCAATACCATAGGTCAGAGCACTGACTCGGCACGCAATGATTTTAGGGTCATTTCCAAACAGAATGGCACCCTTTGCAATGGCCAGCTGGGAGTCGTAGGGGCACATCACTCTGCACCTGTGGCTGAACTGCTTTCTGATTTCCTCTCTTAATATCTTGCTGGATGCAAACCCACCAACAAGCAGAATATAATCCACATTTATCTCCGGCATGGACAGGATAGCCTCTACTTCATTCACTATCTTCATAACACTACCCTTGAAGAAGCTCCTCAGTCTATTATATGAAATTCTGATACACCCATCTGACCAAGATACTTCTTGCACATCCTTAAAAAACTTAGAGATCTCTTTCTTCTGCTGTGCACATCTAACTAAATTGGAGTAGCAAGTTATGTATAGATCCTCCTCTACTGTCATGCATTTTTGTGTGGAAAAGTTGTACATCATCTTGTGTAATTCTCCAGGGTGCTCTCTCTCATATCTGTCCCACACTCCAAGGTTAAATGTCTCTCTCAAAAAGGCTTTGAATTCCTTGTCTACAGATGTGCCTCCCCAACCTCCTCCAGAAGCTCTCAGGAGTTCTTTCAAGGAACAATTTTCCTGCACTTCATGCACTGTGATGTCAATTGTTCCACCTGCAAGAAGAGAAACAGAAAACAATTAAAAAAAGATCTCCCCGTCATGCCAGCAAATAAATGCTCTTGTTCTGAGCTCAAGAAGAGAGATCAACAGTTTCCGCATGAGACTCATGAAACTGTGTTTTCACAGTGAAACTGTGTTTCGGTCCTACTCCAGCAAGCAGCAGAAGTAATGTCTGAAGTTGGTATCATCTATTATTAAGGAACATTGCTTAGACAAATGTAAGACTTTGATGCTTAAAATGTTTAGGGAGAAATGGAATACTAGTGTGTATTTTTTCTTTAAAATATCAATACCAGCAATATACAGTTTACATAATATGTTTATGTTCCTAAATTAATATCGTTTATGACCTTCAGATGCGTTATGCTCCTCTTTTTTTATGTTCAGTTACTAAAAATCCCTTTAGTGGTAAAATTTCATATAAATATTCAATACTAAGCGGATTAAAATGTGCACAGTAAAGAGATTAAATGATTAAATCTTTTCACTACCGACCAATGCACCACGAGTGCCCCTGTCGGTCACCTTGGCCAGTCAATCACGTACCACGGTACAGCGCGGTGGCTCACGCGTAGTTGCGTGCGGTACGGGTTTGTACCGTGAACTTTGAATGGCTGCATCTGTACAGTGATGTATTGCCAACAAAATTTAAGAATATTGGATGTTTCCCCAATACTTTTTCTCAGGAAAATTGACTTTAATCTGCTCATAACAACAGCTTGAATAAAGTAAATGTCATAAGTGGCATAAACATACTATTACGGTAGCAAGCTGTGGTTAACAAAAGTAGTGGACCCTATGCGGGCGACAAGATTACTAGGAAGCCGATCAATAACGAAATCCAAACTCAAGGTCTAGGGTCTAGCAAATAAGGTCAAAATCCAGTGGAGAGACAAGTCATACAATATTCCATACAAGATCCAAAAATCTAGGATAGAAGGCAATCCGAAAGTCCATAAGCCAAGAAAGTAACAAAACGGATGAAGCCGTGGTCAAGTAACCGGGAATTCATACACAGAAAGAATGTAAATGCTAAGCAGAGAATGCAGCTTGCCAGGGAAAACCCAATACTGAGCACTTATGCCTCTGTGGGCTGCCCTGAAGTATCCTAGCTCTGGGGGGGGGGGGTAGTAACTGGCAAGGCTAATTGGGTAACTGTCCCTAGGGTTTACACCTTCTAGGATTGGCTGAGGTGAAGGTATGTCTCTGGCTGCAGGAGGCCGATATTGTGACACATACTGCATATACAAAACGCATCAATAAGTCTTAGAACATTTAAAGGGGAAATGCAGTCCCAAAATCTCAGAATGGTTATTGCATCTTGGTAAGAAAATACATTAATTGACAGCATAGGAAGTTTTTACAAATTCTGAATTAAGCACAAAATAATTAAGTTTTAGAAAGCACTGTAAGTCGCCACATTTTCGCAAATTCTTGGCCTCACCATGGGCGAGAGTGAGAGTTAAACTAACCCTTCCTGCTCAATAGTCACTGTAATGACTAATGTAATGTGATGTACGAGCAAATAAGTACAGGTTTTGGAGCAGACATTTCACCACAGAAATGTTCCAACACGATCTGCATGCAGAGTTAACAAGTAAGTTCTGTTTGTTGGGAAATCTGTCATGAAGTCGACAATAATATTTCCATTCAATTAAAAAGAGATGTATTCACAAGCCTGCTTGTTTACAATTTAGTAGGGCCATTTCATGTCACCAGAAGTTTTGTTGCTGATGTCTAAATCTCAGAACATGGCACTGCAGAGACCTGGAAAATGTAATTTATTTTGTGATGGAAATTGGAGGTTTTACACATTACTATGTACATCTTACTTTCATTGTGCTTTGACATGCACTCATCAATGTCGCTTCTTTCTAACCCAGAAATATAAAAATAGCGGTCTCTTTACAGTACAGAGTGAAAGTAATGCCCATTTCCAACACATGAGAAATCACTGTGGTATGTAAAATCAGGGTACTGAGGCTCAGTGCATTCTATGTAAAATATCATAACAGTTATCCAAATCAATGTTTTTTCTCTTTGACTTTAATAGTGTTATATGTCTTTCCCCAAGTCAGCCAACGTGGTGTAAACTCACACTTCTAAAAAAGTTGCCAATTCAAATCTCTAAAGCACTTCTCTCATTTCATAGAAGCCCACTCAGCCAATGGATCCCCCTGTCACGAACCGCACCTCCCGGCGTCAACACCTGCGCCCTAATTAGCAATTTGCACTGCACTCACCCTTTTTTCTATTTAAACCCGCTCACTCCTCTCAGTCCTCACTCACTGTTGAGATTGTCTTAGCCCTTCTCTTATGCGCGTTCTTACTAACTGACTTCTGGATATCGACCCTGTTTACTCTTCGGCTACGTCTTCGTCTCTGTCTAGCGGATTTCGGATGTGGATACCTTACTGACTCGACTACTGTCTTACTGACCTTGCTCTGTCCCCGGCTCCACCTTCGTCTCTCTCTCAAGTGGATTTTGGATTTGGATACCATACTGATCTGACTACTGGAACCCAACCTAGCTTGGCCACCCGACCTCGTATTCTGTCTCTCACCCTTTGGATTCCTGGATATCTATTCTCCCAGAATGCATAGGGTCCGATCACCTCTTCCACGAGTCCTTAGTGATTAGTGTGACAGCCCCCCTCCATTCTGCCTTACTCAACTAAGGATCATTTTATCGATCTCTACTCTTCGCAATGCATTTTTCAGTCGCTCTAAATTGCTCAAAACAGCAGAACAAAGCAGTTCTTGGGAATAGTCCTCGCTACTGCTCTTAAACCTATGCTTAAACAGTCCATTTTGTTTCATTTGCTGAACCAGCACAAAGCTTTTTGACACCTGCTGCACCCCTCTGCTGCATCTTCTGTCACTAAGAAGTTCCGCTTGCTTCCATATGTGGGTATATCTTATGAGTTGCTTATCTTATCTGTTTGTTTTGATGGCTCTGCATTTTTTGAATCTCTAAGCTGCCTTCCGCTCTGTCTCCAGCTGCCCTACCTCCAGTCTTCCTTGGTCATCCATTGTTTCTTTTCCATTGCCTAATCTTGCACCTTCAGCAAGACTGAATGATGCATTGTTATCTTTACAGGAGGAAGCCTACAATAAATCCATTGGCTGCTTTATCACTTCTACAGCTTTTGCAAAGGTCCACAAAACACATGTTCAATGGGTAGCTGCAAAAAGAGAATAAAAGAAACACAACATTTTGGCTATGGAGCCTTGCTTACACCCGAAGAAGGCTTCACAGCCGAAACGTTGTGTTTCCTTTCTTCTCTTTTCAGCATGGAATAAACCTTTACTTGTTCCATAACACATTTCCTCTCACTTTCTTTAGTTTCTTGCAATGTTCTAAAGTCACTGCTGCTGACCACATCTTTAACCCTGCCCATATCACTGTTTTATGTTTTATGTTTTTTTTCAAATGATACAATTTCTTACAATCTCAAAAATGTCGATCAGCTTTTTCAGGTTACAAATAACAATTTTAATTGTGTACATTTACTTACGATTGATTTTGAACAAATAAATCTATCTACAATAAACTTGTGGATTGACAGTACATTATATTTTATAGTTTATGAAATTACAATTCATGACAGTATTTTGTAAATATGCCATGGCACGCAATAAACATATACATTAAAAGTATAACTCACAGAATTTTCAGAAATGGACTCCAGACGGAATGGCAGTTATGTTGGTTGCAGACTTTGAAGATGTTCTTGAATAGAACTGTGTCAGCAAGCATAGGTTACAAAGCACACTTCTTTGTCAGCTACTGCCTTTCAGTTGTTATGAATCCTCAACTGCTCCAGGGCAGAAGATAAATCAATGGCTGTTTAGCTAGAATGGTTTACTATTTAATTGAGAAAATTATATGGAGAAAGAAATATTTATACATTTATTTAAAATAAACAAGATATAGTTAGTCCAAGTAGGTAGCTGCGTCACCATGCGTAGGCTGCAAAGGAACAAGTAAAAGTTTATTCCATGCTGAAAAGTGAAGAAAGAAAACAAGGTTTCGGCTATGGAGAAGAAGGCACTTACTTGTTACCCCAAAAGATTACTTTTAGTATTTATTCACTGCTGGAAGAGAAGAAAAGAAACACATTGACACCTGAAGAAGGCTCCACAGCCGGAACATTGTATTTTTTTTCTTCTCCTTTCAGCATGGAATAAACCTATTACTTGTTCCTTTGCCGACTGACACAGCTACCCACCTGAATAAACCCTTGTTCCTTTGCAAGATCCAGTTAAGGTGGCACAATTGCATTGTTGCCTTGCCATACTGGGGCCCTGGGATCATCTTCATACCTGTGGTGTACATGGAGTTTGTAAGTTCTCATTTTAGCATGGTTTTCCTTCAGGTGCTCCGGTTTGCTCCCACTGTGCAAAGACATGCTGGTGGGTTAATTGGCTTCTAGGAAAATTGGCTCTTTGTGTGTGTATGTGCCCTGTGATTGACTGGCATCCCATCTAGGGTGTACCCTACTTTGCACCTGTGCTTGCCAGGATAGGCTCCTGTGTGCCTGAAGCTGAATGATAGAGCAGTACACTGTAGCTTCATTGCCAAAACATGGACTTTTAGATATGTGAACAAGCCTTTTTAAATGAAAGGGCAAGTAGCGAATCATTTTAGGCTCAGCTGTGAGAGGAGTGCACAGCCTTAAAATCGTGTATCCCCCTCAGAAATACCTTTACATTAAATCTTAAGTCTATGAGTAGCTTAAAAGCTTAGAGGCACAGAGGAGAGGCAAAGGCCAGTGATGGAGATACAGTATAATAGTGAACTATTTTTATATATTCGGCTATGTAAGAAACAGACCAAAAGTAATTCTCCGATGGGTTGTGTACATTTGTCCAATTGAGCAATCTTGCTTTTATAAAATATACCTACCTTTTAATATTTAACATGCCGTAATACACTTTAAATTATTAAATGTCTAAACAGCATACACAGAAAATTCTGTAATTGGAAAAAAAATTATCCCTCAGCATTGACCGGGATTCAAAACCGGGCATTTTCTGGCAACAGCCCAGATGCTGCACATGAGACTTTAAGCTTTCCCATCTCCACCTGGTGGTTTTGCAAAGTATTTCACCCTATTTAAAAAAAATACGATACATACAACAAGCATTTGAAAGGCTGGATCTGTATCGCTGCTAAAAACAGTAGTGGTGTTTTGAAATCAGAGGTGCTGCCAACAGCTTTTCCGAACAAAGTCGGGCATCTCGATTTCCATAATCAAAATTTTAAACTTCTCTAAAATTCGAACCCAGTTGTATACATTTCCTTTATTTCGATAAAAGTATCCCTAGAACAGGGGTGCCCAACCTTTTTTAAAAGTAAGATATACTTTTTCATTTGCCAGTCCAGCAGGATCTACCAGTGTGAATTCAAAGCTCTGATATAGGAAAAACAGACTGTGGGCACGTCAGTCTAATAACGATACCCATCACTAAAATGACAGCAAATAAAAGCAAGTGACTCATGCTACAGTGAACAAGTAATGTTCCCCATTAATAATTTTTAGGCTTTCAAAAAACGTAAATACTCAAATAGCCCATTAATTTTTTCAAAACATTCTTGCGATTGATCGACTGGCAAGCATCCCTGCCCTAGAACTTTTCAATCCTTCTTCAACAACTGACAAATCCTCTGGTATCTTCCATTCCTTATTCCAAGTTCCACAATACATAACAACAGATTTTCCCAAGTTTAACTGAGAACCGGACGCTTTTAAGAACTGTCTCAATCGACTCTGTTTAGAGTCTTTGTGTAAGCTGTAAATTCTTTTTACTTCTTAAACATTTTAAACACTTTAATTTTGTAAACGCAACATACATTCCATACAGAAATAAAATCATGTTTTCTACAGGTGTTAAGCAGATTAGCAGGTTGCTGACAAAATAGCCACCACTGTGGATGTGTGGAACTCACTCACTGTCCACTAACCGTAAAGACCGTTTTACAGTTTCTATTTTTTTAAAAACATTTAGAAAAGTTTCATCTTTTCACATACCAGAGACTATTCTCAATAGTTTTTTTCTGAATGTCACACTTACTTCAATATTTTATTTACATCTAAATAAGGAAGTCAGGTGTTAGCATAAACTATTAGTAATCAATAATATTAAAATTCGCAATGTAATAATTTGTTGCACTTCTTCCACATCTTGTAAAAACATTCACAAGAACTATTTTAAATATACATTGAATCTGACTATCTGAAAATAAGTAAAATACAAACTTATAAAGTAAAAAATGAAGGTAAAATATAATTTGAAATTAAGACAGGATACACTTTTTTCTGTGTCTCCTACTCTCTCTCACTTTGATCTGGACACAGAATGATTAACAATGTGAGGGAAGAGGGAACAAAGTGCGTATCAGCGTTTTATCATCTCACACCAGAGGGAAGGGAAAAGCTGGTTGTGCCTTTTTATTATTATTATTATTATTATTATTATTATTATTATTATTATTATGTTTGCCTTTTTATTCAGTCTCCATCACTCTGCCCAGTGATATAACTTTTATATAAACAAGATTTAGTACCTGTTTCAATTTTAAAAAAAGGTTATTTTGAATTAATCGAATCCCAGGTGTGAGTTCATAAAGCCAGAATTACATACTATCCCTATTGTAAAGCTTTCAGTGCTTTGTTTGTGGTTATTCCAATTGCAGTGGGGATAGGTTTAGGCTGCAATTGAATTGGGGATCTGAAGTCTTCACACTTGAAACATTGTTTTTTCTGAAAGCGTTTGCTTTCCTCTTTAGCTGATCTTTTGCAGCCTACGGCCTTTTATCGCCCTACTCCCCACCTCGCAACCTCCGCTCTTCAAATTCTGCCCTCCTTACTGTCCCCCAAGCCCATCTACATTGTATGGGCGACAGGGCCTTCTCCTGCTATGCCCCCAAGCTCTGGAACTCTTTGCCCAAGGATATTAGAGAGTCACCTTCTCTAAACTCCTTCAAATCCAGACTCAAAACCCTCCTTTTCAGAAAAGCCTTTACTTAACTGGTTCCATTCTTCACCCCTCTGCTCTTCTTAATACCATCTTCCACGGTCTCCTCTATTGTTATTGTTGTATTGTTGTAATTTTAATTGTGTCCTGTCTTGTGAAATTTTCTTATTTATTGTTGTAGTCTTCTTATTTATTGTTATTGTCATCCTGTAAAGCGCTTTGAGAAGCCACCTTTAAAGGCGCTATATAAAATAAAGTTTATTATTATATTATTATTATTATTACGGATGCTTACACAGCTCCCTACATCAATATCGTTCTCGACAGACAAAGCTTTAGAGAACTTTACAACCATTTTTATTTTCAACAAATTGTAAATATGACATTTACATTGGCATTTTTATTAATTTTTCACTATAGCGTATAGAGGAGTGTCAGCTGTCAAGAAGAGCTCCCTCCCAGACAGACTGATAAAGCAATTGGGAAGTCTTAACTGTCCAGCCATTGCAAAGGGTTCAACTGCAGCTGCCACAAATAAATAAAAAATTTTTTTTCTAACAATCTGTAACAAATTGTCACGTTTCACATCCTTGCAAAACAATCATGATGTTCTCATCCAATCAAAGGTTTAATGTTTGTTTATTTTGAAACCGTGATCTTGACATGCAGGTGTGAAGTAAAGTTAACAGCTTCAGATTTAAAAGGTTATTAATAATATCTTCTGTGTCGCATTAACACTGGAATGTTCTTACAAGTGTAAAAAGAGGTGATACACAACGTGCCTCTTCTATAACTCTTCAGTTTACAGAGAAATTCCAGCAGAGCCACACAACATTGTCCAATAATACTCTTCTGGTGTCTAATTTCCAGGGAGTAACCCTGCTACAAAAGGGAACAGCGCATCGGTCCTTAACTATGGTTAAACAGTACATACAATGTCTGGTGGAGTTTCAGCATTCACTTTTCTGTAATCTGTACAGAACCATGTCAACTCATCAATGTTTGGTACCAATAAACAGGGGGGCTTCACAGACTTCCTTCTTTGAACTCAGCTGTGCTCCAGTAAATAATGTACAGTTTATGACCTTCTGCAATGCTTCTAGTTTAGCAGGATTTGAGCGATAAGCACATTGTTTAATGGGGGTGACATTACCCACGTCTAAATCACTGTAAGAGACAGGTTTGAGTCGGAGTGTCCGTTAGTAAAACAGAGCATCTTCCAATACATATACAGTAACTACTGCATGATTTCTTTACCCATTTCAGCTAAATGAGGGGAATTAAATCAGTCAAAATCTCAGAGTGCCAATTGTAAAAATAACCCTTCTTCCCTCCTTTGTTTAACTTAAATAATTTTGCGAAGAAATCCTTAATCACAAAAATATAACTTAATGTATCCAGATACACAAATTCATACCAGAGCCAACAACAAGCTATAATAGTTGACTATTTTTATGTATTCACTGTATAAGAAACAAACCGGAAGTAATACTCTGATTATGCTTTGAACCATTGGGTGCAGTGCTTTGTCCATTACCATGACAAGGACAATAAAAGTTTTTTAAAAGAAACGGATGTCAAAATGTTTCCAAAATGTCCACCTGTGATATTTTAGCTGCTTAGTTACACGATTCCATATTCATATTACTATCAAGTGATGTTACAACATTTATGTTTTTACAATAACAGCAAGTGGTGTTCTTACTACATATTCTTAAAAAACGATAAAACTTTATAACTTTTTATGAAGTACAGAATATAAGCTTAATAATGTTAGGACAAGCACGTTAAAACCAGAACCAACTGTAAGTTACCAAGTTAAAGACTTTCATGCATAAAATATTTATGCATAATTAAATTATTTATGATGAAGGTGGAAGGTTGTGTACTTTTGTCCAATTGAGCAAACTTGCTTTTATAAAATATACCTACTTTTTAATGTTTAACATGCTGTAATACACAGTTTAAAATTATTAAAAGTCTAAACAGTATACAGCTTAAATTCTTAAGTGAAGAATAGAAAATGAGGGTCTTCTGAGGTGGCAGCAGGGGAATTGCCAAAGCAAGCATATAATACTTAGAGCAAGAAACAGCTGAGATGTGAGGATCTAATGATCAAGGCAGGCAGATGAGCCACTGAAAGATGGCCCAGTATCTAAAGCTCTGGGCAGGAGTTGGGGATAGGGCATACTGGGGCCTCGGAAAAGAAAAAGCTAGGGGACAAAGTCAGGGCCAGACGCGAGATAAGATATCAGCACAGAAGAAGGGGAAGGAAGCTGCCACTGCCACTGCAATGACCATCAGATACAGAAAGAGCACTGTATGAGGAGCTGAGGAGCCTGGACAAGAATCTGCCATGCAGTGAGCAGTGATGTGTACAGAGGTGGAGCAGTGAGGCTGGACTGGGCTTACATGAACAAGATGGAGCTGGAATCAAGAAGGGAGTGTGGCGAACGGTGGTGAAGCCCATAGATGTGGTTGAACCAAGCCTTTTTTAAATATTCAAAATAAGCATCTGGGGCAAAATCAAGAGCACGGTCACTTGCTCAGTAAAGTTCTAGATGAGAGTAACAGTGTTATCCTTAATGACAAAGAATTCCATAGGTTATGAATGTCATTTTTCACTGTATTACATAATGTGATTTTTTAAGGTATACAGTATATTAATTCTTTAGTACTGAAAATGGCTTCTACTTTTTCATTTGTATATTGTTATGTCTAATAAACTTTGAAAACTGACATTTAGGAAGCTTGTATTTGATATTTACAACTGATAATGGTAATAAGTAATGACAACATTTGCTACAATAATACTGTATGTAAGTGCTAATATGTTAGTCAGTATAGGATAAACATAGGTGATGTTTCATGGGAATCAAGTTAATACAGATAAAATGTTCTATGGTATACCTTCACAAACCCATTTATTGTGTACTATCAGAATATTGGTATTAATATTTGTAATGAAATTTGTTATGATTAAGAAAAGAGAAGTGGTGAGGTAATCTTGTAAACAGAAACAGGGAAGATCTGCTATTATGGTTGGGAGACCAAGGGGAAGGTCAGTACACAGCAAGCAGACAAGGCAAAGCAAAACAAGTCAATTACAAAAGTTAATTAATTAGAGGTAGGGTTATACTGACAACCACCCATCCAGGACTGAGAGATGATAATCACACAGGTAATACAGTCCTCCCCCAATAAGACAATTGGTCCCTGAAATGTGATAGTTGGCAACATCGATTACACTTCTAAGCCACATAATCATAAACACTAGAATAATTAGAAACACTAGACAACTGTTTTCTTGATTTGAAAAAAAAGCTACCATGAATTAAATCCATCTTCTTTGTTTACAAATGCTGTTTGCAAATACAATGCTGACTGCAGGAACTCTACTTAGCTTTTTGCAAGAGCTGGTGTACGGCATCTCATAGCTGTTTCACAGCACAGCACAGAAAGGGGCAGAAGGAAATTCATATCCCTGATTAAATCTTGTAGGAACAATTAACAATAAACAAAAAAGATTTACAGATTGGATATATTTTCTTGCATACTAAAGAATTCCAAAAATATTATACATTAATCTTAATAGTATTGCATTGAACAAAACAAAGTCATACTTGTCCAAATGTATTCAAGTCCAGAAAATATTCTGTATGTCTCACATACGTACTGTATATTTGCACCCCTGTAGATAGCATATTCTAAATCCTGCTCTGGCAGGGATCATACTGACTGAAGGCCACATGTATTGTATGGACTGTGGTGAGGTTCTGGCACTTCAGAGGGGATATTCCTCCATATAGAAGTATTTTAACTTAAATAATATATATTTTCTATGACCTCGGTTCATTCCTGAGTGCATTTAAAATAACATACACCTGTTGTATATGACATTCCGGAATTAAATGCAGATAACATAACTGCAGATAATAACAGGATAGCATTTTCATAAATAGCCATTGTACATATTTTTATACAGATGCAGCCATTCAAAGTGCGCGGTAAAGACACCGCAGTACAGATACCGCAGGTAAGATGACACGCGATACCGCGGTACGTGATTGGTTGACCGACAGGGGCACTCGTGGTCCGTTGGTCTGTCGTAGAAAGACTTACTGTACTGTAAACGTCTTTACTGTGCCCGTTGTAGATATTGAATTTTACCACTGAAGGGAAATCTTAGTAGCTGAGCATAAAAAGAATAGGAGCATACTGTAACGCGTGTGAAGGCCATAAACGATATTAATTTTGGAACGTAAACATACAGTATATGGCTGGTCTTGGTACTTTAAAGAAAAAAATACACACCGGTATTCCATT
>JANTEY010020826.1:167127-187580 GCA_026401145.1 Lepisosteus osseus
TTATTATTATTATTATTATTATTATTATTATTATTATTATTATTATTATTAGCAAATTAGTTTGTGCAGAAGGTTTAAATCGGTCCAGTAAAACCATGACTGGCTCAGTTTAACACTTCTCCTACCAAAGAGCTATTTAGAATTGATACCGTGATAGTCTGGACATTCAGAACCAGGAGCATTAGCACAAAAGTACTGTGTGGTGCACAAAACCAGAGCGTTAGTCTGAAAATAAGATCCAAGACGTAAACACTGTTTTAGCTTGACCCTTTTTCCTACCTTATTATACAGTTCCATTTTGAAGTTTTCGAAGAAATACCATTTTCGCGATTCTTCTGAAGACATTGTATTATATTTGATGACGGCGTCATACCCGAATTTCCTGAGTTTCCTATCCGGATTAAATAGAGCGCATGTGGGTGTTTTCGGAGATCTGTAGCCGTATTCTGAACCCCAATACACTGATTTGATGTTATCAATATCTCCCTTCACACAAAAGCAATATCCGCTGTAAGTCGTTCCGAAGTCTATGGCAACTATAAGAGCAGAGTTTGACATCTTTATTCGCACAAGGATTTCAATTCTACTTTTGCGGACGCTTTCCGTTTCGATTCTACTGTTTTACAGGGCTTGACTCAGCCTATTTCGGTCACCCGAAAGAGAAACTATTACTGTTGCAGCGAGACCAATTGTGACACAATATTTTTTTTGGATTCATACTTTAGTACGAGACGAGTATAGGCAGGGTAGAATATAACTTTCGGAGAAGGTAAAGAAAGAAACAAAGTGAATAATACTACTAATAAAATGAGCAGAGCATGGGAATAACTAACCAAAATTGAGACCAAAAATCCAATAGCTACCAGGAATTGTGTGCTAGAATTAATAAGAGAAAAATTATTTAATATAAAAAGAGGATAAAGTGTGATGTCTGGATACAAAAACAAACCAATAAATAGTAATGATAAATGTCCCCTTCTTTAAAGCGAATGGATTAAGAATTATTAGAAAGAGCAAGAAATTGTGTTATACACAGTGTAAACAACATGAGAGATATAAATGTTTCACTCTGTTTTTTTTTAATAATAATAGTAAATATTGAATTTCAGGATTACATTACGCCAGATCCCCCGTCTTTTTACGTTTTTCGTCTTTGCTTTTACTTTCAGCTTCGGAACTCGTATGGCGTTGTGTATTTTCCTTCTCGGTTTTTTGTGTTACCGTTATCGTTGCAACTTCTCTGGATTTTTTGTTTAACTTGAACAGTAAGAGTTTTGCAGCATACCGGTTTTTCAAAATGATATATTGCAGCGAGACGGGATCGGCGAGGATGCAGACAGGAACTAGGGCTCTTTTTTAGAAAGGAAACGGCTCTTTATTGCCGGCACAGCAGCAAAGACGGCGGGAGACAAACACAGACTTACTGTAACACACTAGGGTCACCTGGGGTAAAGGTACATACAGTAGGGTGGTTACGTGGCTAGAGGTATAAAAGGGTGTAAACCGGGGATAACTATTTACATGGCAGCCCAACAGCCCACAACAATGTGCAACCGTACCAGATGGTCAGCCCGCGCTGGCCAGTAGCCCTCAGTCCCTCCTGTTGCTCCTCCTCCCATCCTGCTTCCTGCTCTTTGCCACGCACTTCGGCAGCAACGCCAGGCGAGGGCGCCGCAATATTAAAATAATCGATAGGAGTACTATTTAGAAATCCTATGGGGTATCCTATAGGATTATAGTGTCATGTCATCCTATAGAGCTGTCCTTTACTGTAAAACCAAACTCGATCGAAGTGCCACAGGTCAATGTGAGGGACTGTCCTGTACGATTTCCTGTAGGTTAACCTTTAGTTCCATTTATTACAGGTCATAAAAATTGTTTTATATGTAGACGTACGCATTTACTACTTTATATTTACGTTATAAAGTTCATATGTTAAATATATATGTAAACATCTAAAGCTTTCACAAAGCAAAACACAACAACTGTTTATACAAATGAATTTATGGGGGTTTAACTATCAGACAGATGTGTGGGGTATTTAGGATTACTTAAATGAATGAGAATTATTACACTTTTACAAATGTATAAAGACAATGTGAACAATTAAAACTGTAATAAAATAGGTTTCCATTTCATAATGTATAGAATGTACTTTCTGTGCCACTGATGCACTGCCATGTCACGCCCAGTACACCTAGAGGGTGCACTACTTCAGCCCTGTTCCTAGTTCCCTGTGATTATTCATGTCTTTCTGGTGTGTCTTGTTGTGTAGCATATTTACTTCCTGCTTCTGCTCTGCTCCATGCTCAGCATTGAGCTTCAGATGTCACTCCTGTCCTTGGCCTGAGGGCATAGGTTTCTATACGGCATTTCCTGAACAGCTGAGCCCGGGCTAACCCCCGTCTCGCTGCTACGCATAGGGTCTTTTTTGATCTCCTGCCATTCCACGGTTCGTCCTTTCCGACATCTGTGACAGTGGCTCTAAATATGGAATATCACTGTGAACTGTTCTTTTGTTTTCTGTGGTGAGTTCATTGAGCAATTGCCTGAAACAAATCAGTGCTTTAAGTACATTTGAAAAAGTCCAATGTAAGCCAGTTTAAATATACACTGCTTTCAAAATCCATCTTCTCTCCTGGTCCGTGTCAATGGCTGAGTGGCTCAAGTGCTTGTAGGGTTAATACACCTGTTAGAGGTGCCAACAGAGCTGATAAACCACAGTGACGTCATCTGTTTTGGGCACTATGCCAGCCATAGGCTTATTGTTACTCGTTTTTCTTTTTCATTGTAAACTGTTTTGAAGTTTTGCAGTGTTTGTCAGTCTGTAAATATTTCAGACTTCATAAAATATAACACCTCTCTGAATTGCTATTCATCTCAGACAGAAATGTTTTAAAAGGCTTCCATTGGGATTTTGAAGGCCTTTCTTCCTCTCCATAATGTAAAATACACTTTGCCTTGTAAAGAAACACTTTGACAGCCCCCTAGGAAATATCAACAACTGTAGCATTTCCTATTACCAGCTCTTGACAAACATGCTGTCTTTCTCATTCACAGGTATTTCTGTCATTGATCCACCTGGATCCACTATGGAAAATAAACATTATGTCATATTTTGTTAATCAAGAACAAGCAATCTCTCCAGTCCTTTAATTCAATAGGCTTATAACACTTAGCTGAACATTATTTCACATCTGTATGTTATGCTCACAAAGGTCAGCATCCTTTAATAAATATTAAAACATTTTTTAAATTAATTATATATATATACTGTACATATTTAAGAAGTGGCTGTTCATAAATGAGTATATGCAATGAGATATAATTTGAGCCCAAATTAAGGAAAAATGTTCTTGTGTTCTGATTTAAATAAGAGTAAATGTTTTTGTCTTTGTTTTTGATAATTTCTTCCAGAAATGTGAAGTAAAAGCATTGTCATGGAATTTTATCAAAGAAGAGCCAGGAGAGGTATTCTCATTCATTCAGTAAGGTCTTTATTCATATTGCAATATGGGAAAGAGCAATCACTGGTCTGTGCAGAGAAGTGAAAGCCGATTCAAAAGCAAGCAGGGAGAGCCCTTGTTTTATATCTTTTTTTAAGCTGATGCAAGGACAGGCGAAGCAGTAATTTTCCATTTCTTATAGGTTTTTGCTTTTAGCAAAGAAGAGCAGTTATTCAAATAGTTTTGTCATACTCCTTTTTTAAGCAGCAAAGATAAACATTAGTAAAACATCCCATGCCCTTGACGAGTAGGGTGCTATCACACTTTATTCTAAGTATCCAGCTGCTTCTGCAGCACAGCTCTGTCTGTAAACAACATTTTTAGGATAAAAAAGGACACTTTTTCTCAGTAACTTTCCATTACAGCATTCATTCCCGAATAGCATTTTTTAAAATCCAACAAAATAGATATTGAGGTAATAAAGAGTTAAAAGGTTTCTGGAGAGCTACCAGATTTCCAGTTCAGTAGTCACACAGGCCTCAGGGTTCTGGGAGCAGTCCTTGGTACCTCTGGTATGTGACACCAGTGCCCCTGTTTTCCTTATTTCTCATCCTTGTGCTTCTGCTGACCACTCACAACCCTACTGATTTGGCTCCTCCTCCTATCCACCCTTTGCCTCTTTGGCCACCAGGCAAGGGCACCACAATATCAACATACAGTACAGAAGGAAATAAACTACACAATAGTTACTTTACTGTCCACAACTGTGGAAATGTGTCTTTGGCTTCTCCCATAAAAAAGTTCATCAAGCATGAAAACACACAAAACAAAACATAAAAATCACTTCAGTCACATACAGGTGCATAAAGTCATAACAACAGTACATGACAAATAAATAAATAAACTAGAAGTGGGTAGAAAACAATGAGCACTTTCATTGCACATGTTGTGACAGGACTTTGGTATCCTGAACTGTCTCCCTGGATTACACAATGAGGATGCGTGGAATTAGCTAAACTGTGGTAGAAATCCCCAGCTGCTGGTTCTCAGTTATTTTTCCTGCCAATCTCTAGATAGTTCTAGATAGTTTGATTTTACATTTCACCATCAGATGTCCATATCACACTGTCAGGTGTAGATACTCTGAACAAGGCTTTTATAAGCCCTCTCTAAGACATTTTGACTAACATTAAGTATTCAAATTAAAAAAAAACAACATTTTTTGTATTCCTAGTGTAACTGAACCTCTGATCATTACGTCCCAGATATGTAAGGCTCTCCACAAACTTAACAGACTAGAAATTGCATAAAATAAACTCAAACTCAAACCCTGCTGGGTGTCCAGGGTGTATGCAATATACTGTATTATGTCCAAGTAGTGCAGTATGCCAAATACAATGAAAACTGTGTGTCCATGTAGCCATTATGGGTGATTTGCTAAAGGAGCTGCAGGCTGGCTATTTAGCAGTCTTATTGCCTGGAGGTAGAAGCTGTTCCGTAGTCTGTTGGACTTGGACCAAATGCTTGGGTACAGTTTACCGGATGGTAGAAGAGAAAATAGTTTGTGACTGGGATGACTGGGGTCCTTGAGAATTGACCTGGACTTCTGAAGACATCTCGCTGAGTAGATATCCTGCGCTGACTTCACGCTGATCGCTGATCTGCAGTACTTTGCGATCCCAGGCGGAGCAGCTCCCATACCAGGCAGTGATGCAGCCAGTCAGGATTCTCTCAATAGTGCACCTGTAGAAGCTGGCCTTGGGGTGCTCCAGTGTTTAGAGTCGGGGTAGAGGATATGTTGGTGCCCACCCTCACCACCTGCAGACGTTTCGTCAAGAAGTCCAGGATCCAATTACAAAGGGAGGTGTTCAGTCCCAGGTCCTGGAGCTTGATGACAAGCTTTGAGGGCACTATGGTATTGAATGCTGAGCTGTAATGTTCCTTTCTTATCCTTTCTTATTCAAGAGGACTGATGTGGTCAATTTATTTTTTCTAACCTGAAGGTTGGTCCTTTAGGACCATATCACCTGCATATTTGAATAGACATTGCTGCTCTGAATTTGTGTCCCAGTAGTTCATATTGAGAACTGAAAAAGGAGACAGCACACATCCCTGGGGATTATAAAATCAATACATCTGAAAATATACCATGCATGTGGACTCTCTGAGGTTGATCTGTGGGGAGGTCCCTTTTCAAGTTATATACTCCCATTCACATGCAAATCAAAGGCATTGTAAGAGAATATGAACTTGCGTAGTATTACAAGCTGAGCTTAGATCAATAAAAGGAGGTTGGTCAAAAGAATTGGAATATTGGAAATGCTTGGTTATGAAATCAGCTTAAGTAAGTGTAAGTCCCTCTGTGTGTTCTGTAAGCAAACTGTAATGGATCCAAAACATCACTTACTGAAAACCTGAGGTGCTTTCTTAAAATTCTTTCAGTATATTGGGCTAAAAGAGAGGTGAGAGCTCCAAAATAATTTAAATGATTTAGCCCCTGTTTTTTTTGGAATAGTTACAACCATAGATACCTTCCATGTGTCTCGCACAGTATTATCATTGAGGAATTGCTAAAAAAGTTAGGCAAAAACATCTTTAAGCTGGCTGACACATACTTTTAGCACTTTAGCACCCCTTAAACCATCAGCCCCTGGTGCTTTGTTTGTTTTAATGTGTGCAAGACACCCGACTACCTCCTGTTCAGACAATTGTACGGGGTGTATATGAAAACTTTGCCACAAATCTCCTCTCACTTTAACAATCTATAGAGTCAACCCTTCCGTAAAACTGACTAAGGTCCTAAGCAAAACTAGCACAATCTGCAATATTTACGTTTTGCTTTATCCTCTCTCCTGATCATTAAATTTAGCCCATCATGCAAGAGAATCACTCTAAATTAATATACAGATGCAGCCTCTCAGAACACGCATTAACACTCATTGGTGTCTTAGAGGTACTACAGTAGAAAAAAGTCTGTAGAAAAAAGCACCCCAAATGCTACTTTCTACAGCACGTTGTTTGTGCTATTAAAAGTGGTCCAACACCATTATTATCACTCTGTTGGCTACAGTATCATCTAGTGTTATGTCCTGCAGTTGTTTTTGCATACTGAGGGTTGCATTCCCGTAAACAAGGGGGCAGGTGAACTTAACACAAAAAGGTCGTGACATAAAGACAGATAGAGGTGGAGAATAAAATAGTAAATTAAAAATATTTAATAAAAGAGCTGGGGTAGCCTAAGAGAAGATAGGGGAATAGCAGAAAGGAGTCAAGAGGGGTATTCCAAGAGAAGAGGGGAGGGTTGGAAAAGAAGGCAGAGAGGGAGTACAAGAAGGATTAAGAGAGGCAGAGTGGGATCAAAGGTGTGAGAGTGATTTTCATTAAGAGAACAGATGTTTACGGACTTCCAACTGACTTCAATTTCATGAATCACATCTGTTTTTTTAATGTTGCTTATTAGTGTGACGTGGTTAGTAGCATTATCGTTACAAACTCTAGGATGCACATTTTGAATCTTGCCTTTGTGTGCATGTTTTCATTGTAGATAATTTTTTGGGGCATGTTATTTTTTTACCAAGGAAAGTGTAAAAAAGAACTTTGGCTAGTTGACTGATAAAGTGCAAAAATGGAAATGAACAATAATCATTTCTTAATGTTTTTTGGGTCTACAGTTTTACTTTCATCATTTTGATAATAAAAAATACTTTTCTTTGGTCTGTGTTGTAGAGGTTTGATGGGTTTACTGAGACAATTATTAATTGTAGCAGTAATCACGAGGTGGTTCGTTGTGGCTTTTAGAAAATCAATCGTCAGAACAACTAACAACGCACACACACGGGTTCAATACACGAGATACCTTTATTAATATAAATTGTGCACCAACATATACTAGTCTGCCTGGATACAAGCGGCAGACCTTACTGTGAGGGTTATTAATATACAAGGTATATAATCTTGAAGAGATGCAAACACACAACAGATACACAACAGAGAATATATTTCAATATATGTCGTTCGGTTACCAAATCGCTAATCAGTGTTATTACCCACTGTTACTCTAAACTCGGAAGTAAATACATTTCTCATGAATTAAATTGATAACAACTTGTGTTGAGGTACAATTGAATTCTCGAGACGCAATGTAGAACATGGGGTTTACTTATCCACTGTGTATGGATTTGGAATCTCCCAGCACGAACACCAAACCAGCTGACAGGCTCTGTTGCAGCCTCTGTTCCAGTGGTTGTCCAATGGGCGTTGTCCCGGCGTCCTCTGGCTACCGGCCAACCAGTCGAGGTGCAGTTCGGATTAGGACGGGCGGAGGAATCTAACTGTGGCGCACAGGGCAGTTGTTGCTCCGAGGGGATCTACCAGCAGTCCGGCTGGCTAGTAGAAAGTCTCTATGCACAGAGTGTGACCGCGGGTCCTCGCAAGTCACTCTTTTGCCCGGGAAGAAGCTGGTTCATTCCCGGTCCAGCGCTGCTTCTGAATAAGCTATTCAGGTTGTCGACGAGGGTCCAACTGTAGGCTGCCGTTGATCAAGCGGAGCGTTCACGTTGGTAGAATTCTGAGTACTTACGGGATCCTTGGCCTCGCGCTTAGAACAAAGTCCAAGTCCCAGTGCAGACAACAGCAGTTGTCACGTGATTGTCTCTGAGGATGCGCGAAAATGGCCAAGGAGAGCCCCGATCTGAGCTTGCGCTCCCTTTTTGACCAAGACACAGATGTGTGTCGATTGGTTGAGAGTTTGGCGGGCATTGGAGACCCACGTGGTGTTACCACGCCCTGCCAGTCCCTGATTGGTTGATCAAGGTGAGATATGAGTCACTTACTCCTGACACTTAGGAATGCAGTCCAGATGTCCATTCGGCACTCCCTAGACAGATAGGCGCCAATGGATGACCATTGATCATGATAGCCAGGCTTAGCTAAGTGCATCCCCATTTGGGAGCTGTCCCTTATCAAAAGAAAATATCTTTAAATCAGCCTGCATGAATACTTTCTCTGTGGCTGCACCACAGAGATGGAGAGTGAGATGGGGCCTCATTTAGGAAAGCACAGCAACGCTTAATTCTGTCTTATTAAAAGCATTGCCGCTACAGTGTGTTTAAACTTTATATCATGTCAGAGGTTTAATTTACAGGGGATAAACTGTGCAAAGACCTGATCTGTCTCCAGCACAGAATTGGGTAATTCCATTCAGTTACCATGGTTCTCTATAACACTGTAGCTTCTGATCTGCATGCACTGCAGACACAGTTAGAAAGTTCTTTGCATACCCTTTGGGGTTTTGTTAGAAAATGATTAACATGAATCCTCCATCATTTAATATTATTTCAAAACATCCATCCAGCAACTTCAGCACACAGAACTTTGTGCAATCTCTCCAAAACCTGTTGATTAAGAGTTTGCTCTATGTGGATAACCAGTTCTCAATTAATAACAGTTACAAGTGGGAATGACACTGTATCAGACAGCTCCTCAAGTGAGTCTGTGATTGTCCTGCTTCAGTACAATTGTTTGTAATTTAATTTGAATAATGGCAATCCTGAAACTCACTAATTAGCACAGATTAATTCCTTAATCCTTAAAATAAAAATATACAACTAAAAGATTACAAAAATCATAAATGTCCCATACAGAAAGGGCCAGATGTCAATAACTAAATATAGTTAGGCTTTTGATTATAGTTCACTTTAGCTTTTACATTTATATTTATATAATAAATGACTCTTTTTTAATTCTCAGATAAGTGATAAGTGATGGCAGAGAACATGTCTTGTTCCTTGCAATAACCTCCTGGTCTATATCAGGAGGTTTTCATTCTTGAGTTTGCATAACTTCAAAACTGTCACTACTGCTACAATGAAGGTGTTGCTCAGATCTTAAACCCTATTGAATTATGATCCTCCAGGAGCATACTGGGGGGTATTTCTAATAGTGACCATTGTCATTGAATGTCAGAGGTTCTCAAAGCAGCCCTGAAGCTGCTCCCGCTGGCCTTCAGATGCAGCCATTCAAAGTGCGTGGTACAGACACGTACCGGAGGTAATTGGCTACGGCGTCGCGCATTGTGACGCACGATGACGCGCGGTACCGCGGTACGTGATTGGTTGACCGACAGGGGCACTCGTGGTCTGTTGGTCTGTCGTAGAAAGATTTACAGTAAACGTCTTTACTGTGCCCGTTGTAGTATTGAATATTTATATGGAATTTTACCACTGAAGGGAAATCTTAGTACCTGAGCATAAAAAGAATAGGAGCATACTGTAACGCGTGTGAAGACCATAAACAATATTAATTTTGGAACTTAAGCATACAGTATATGGCTGGTCTTGGTACTTTAAAGAAAAAATACACACCAGTATTCCATTTCTCCCTAAACATTTTAAGCATCGAAGTCTTTAACTAACGAGATACCGGAGTCAACAAGCATACTTTTAGAATTAGATTAAAAGGGAATATAATATGGAATCGCGTATCTAAAGAAATTAATAATGATATAATTATATTCATGTACCGCAACACAAGAATAGAACACGCTGTACATTGTCTGTTGATAATGTTTCTATAGTGCTTTTTCAGCACTCTGCATGTGACCTTGGCAGTGGTGCTGTCGGTTAGGTTCCTGACTCCCACGTCACACGGTCTGTGATCGAATCCCACTGGTTTTTTTTTAACAAACATTTCAGAGATTAAATAAAACCTCACTCGCACCAAACAAATTTATATTTCTAAATATCACAACATGATCGAATTCAAGTCATTTTAATAACAATGAATAGTCACCTATGCGTTACAATATAAACATTTATATTGATTTAAATCGCGTTTTGATTTAAATCGTAAACGCGTTTAAATATATGTGTTTTTTGATTCACAATCAGACAAATGCAACATAAATTGATATCTTTGTCTTCTAAGTATCTTAATAAACTTTCAGCATAACTTTCTCCCCGTTTAGATTTATTTTTCTTGGGATCTTGGGATCAAACGTGGAAAGATGAGATTGTAATCGTTTTTATTTTCTAAATACATTTTTAAAAGTGTAATCTATGCTAAAAAGTTGTCCACCACCTGCTATAAAGATACATATTGTAATACTTTCGGGTTCGGATAGGTTTTCAAAGTGCAATGAAATACAATATTGTTGTTGTTGCTGTTATTGTTGTTTTTATCCTTTAAAACGTTTTGAGAAGCCACCTTTAAAGGTGATATATAAAAGCGCTGATTCTTATGGAATGTGTTCCGCCGGGGATTCAGAATTTTTTTTTTAATCGCGTATCCAATTAAATAGCAGTATAACCTTTATGTGATATCACCTTAAGAACAGCACATACAAGGGTTAATTGCACAATGAACCGCGCCAAGAAATTTAAAATAGTCTTCTTTAGGTGTGAGGGTAGGAGTGGATCGCAGCAGGCATAATCAGCAAATTAGGAAAACAAAGAACAGGACAGGTGAGACGTGTATCCAGAGAGTGAGTGATCAGAAAAAGGGACAGCTGTTACGCCCAGGTTTTCGACGCAATTGTTTTAACTTGCTAATGCATCAGACACATTTCCTGGCGTATTGTGTTTTAAATAGTGTCTTTCCCTGGTATTATCTCATCGGTATGGTGTAAGTTTTATCTGTAACATACCATACAGTATATAGGTACAGAATTCAAGCTGCACCACTGTATCACTTTGGTAAGGAGACGGACAATGGCCAAAATCATGAAGACTCTCTCACACCAAATAATGAAGATGAAAAGAAACGGGAAGTCAACATGGGACATTGTACAGCATTTGGCTTCGATGGACATCTTCGTTTCTGAAAGCACAGTGAGACGGCATTATAAAGGGGAGAGGAGGCAAAGAGAATCTAAACCGAGGACGATTCAAAGGTAAATAACTTTCTAAAAATACTTTTCTTGCATGTAAATACAACTATGCACATTATTTTTAAAACTAACTGTTGATCTCTTTTTTTTTAAGTCCTATTGTGCAAGCCATTGACAGACTGACTGATGAAAATGATGAGCTATCAGCGGTGCAAGTTCAAAGACGGTTATGGGCTGACCTTGGTGCGACCGTTAGTCCGACATCGATAAGAAGAGTGGGCAGGAGGCTTGGATGGAGATACAGAAAAACCAACACATGCCCCATGATAAGGGTAAAAAACAAAGAGGAAAGACTCAAACAAGTGCTCCAATGGATTGAACAGGGGAGGCATTTCAGGATGTACTTTTCACCGACGAAACAGTGGCTCTGGAACAGTTTTCAACAATGTCATTTTGCAAAAAGGGGAGATATGTGGACAAGCCAAAGCCCAAACATCCACTGAAGGTTCACGTCTGGGGGGGTATATCTAGAAGAGGCCCGGGACCACTTATTATTTTCGAAGGAATAATGGATCGTGAATTCTTTGAGGAAGTTGTGGTCAAACAGCATGCTGTCCCATACATCAGGGAGCACTTTGAATCAAGGCACCGTTTCTTTCAGGACAATGACTCAAAATTCACAGCTGCGAAGGCGAGGCTTAAAGCAGAGGGAGTGAACTAGATGAAAACTCCAGCCGAATCCCCAGATCTAAATCCGATAGAGATGGTTTGGCATTCCCTGAAAGACTATATTCGGAAAATGGCAAAACCCAGCACAAAGCAAAAACTGATCACTGTGATTTACAGGTTCTGGGAGGTAGAACTGACAGACCAAAGTTGCAACAATTTTATTAACAGGCTGTTCTGTGTTCTTCCTAAGATTGTTGGGCGCAGTGGGGAACATTCGGGAATGAGATTTCAGAGATGCTTTTGTTCCGTCTTGCATTGTCAGATTGCGAATCAATACAAGCATTTAATTAAAGCGCACGTTTGCGATTTTAATCCAAATGGGGGTAACAGGGACTATTATAAACGCCCAAAAATAAATGCACAGTAATAAATAACAGAAATAATATATAATATTATTATATATAATATATAACATATTAATATAACAATTAATATAACATAATATATATTATATATATAATATAACATAACAATTAATATAACATAATAAATAACAGTGAAAAGTACAGTACATCATGAAATGCCTCTCCCTGTTCAATCCATTGAAGCACTTGTTTGAGCCTTTCCTCTTTGTTTCTTACCCTTATAATGGGGCATGTTGGTTTTTTATATCTCCATCCAAGCCCTCTGCACACTCTTCTTATCGATGTCGGACTCATGCTCGCACAGAGGTCAGCCCACAGCCGTCTTTGAACTTGCACCGCTGATAGCTCATCATTTTCATCAGTCAGTCTGTCAATGGCTCGCACAATAGGACATGGGGGGGGGGGAGAGATCAACAGTTATAAAAATAATGTGTGTAGTTTTATTCACATGTAATAGGATAATGTTACAAAGAAATTTACCTTTGCATCGTCTTTGGTTTAGATTCTCTTTGCCTTCTCTCCCCTTTATAATGTTGTCTCACTGTGCTTTCACAAACAAAGATGTCCATGGAAGCCAAATGCTGTACAGTGTCTCTTGTTGACTTCCCGTTTCTTTTTGTCTTCATTATTTGGTGTGAGTCTTCTTGATTTTGGCCATAGTCCGTCTCCTTACCAAAACTATAGTGCAGTATGTTGTCTGTCCCGACAAATGGTACAGATAAACATGTACTATACTGACTAATATCTAGGCAACGTTTCTTTTCTCGACTCAAACACAATATAAAATACTCAAATTTAAAACAATACGCCAGGAAATGATAGACGCATTAGCAAGTTAATGCAATTCTATTAAAGCCAGGCGTGATTTTCTCTCCCAGCCTCAGCAGCAGACAGCAGCTAATTGTTTTATTCCCTGTTTAGCCGATCTGTCTGTGCTCATAAAAAGCCGGCCATGTTTTTTTTTAGCAGCAGACAAATCAGGCAAAACCTATGCCTCTCATAGTTAACATGGCTTAGCTGCTTGTAAGAGCAAGGTGACTTTCCGTTATCTAAACCATTTTTTCCAGCTTTTAAAGTCACGCAATGTGATTTCACAGACATCTGCTCTTGTGTCAGTTACGAGTTATGCACAATGCTAGTAAAAACCAGCCAAGGCACCCACGTGCTGTAAAGCAGTAACCCCCAAAACCCAAAGCATAACAGCATCATTAACCCCAAATTTATGCTGCACACAGTGTCCCATTCCCCCTCCCCCCTTCAGAAAATGAAAGGATCACAGTTCTCAAAGACTGTGAAAAGCACTGCTGAAAGTAGTGCTGGCAAGCAAAATAAAAGCAATAAAAAACCAGTTAGGTCTTGAAGCCAGACTGGACTGGACCCTGGCTGGCCATGAGGGGGGGCTATGGGCTGCTCTCCCACAAGAATTAATGGCTCCACCAGGACGTCAATTTCGCCTGGGGGGTCCAGGGGCATTTGTAGCTCATGGCCATCGTGACCCATCAGAGAGGCGGAAGGTGGTGGGACCCAGCAGTTCTGTGACCTGTGAAGGAGAAGACCAAAAAGACTGGAGCTTGTGCTGCAGATGGGCCTTCGGATCTGGACCCAATCCTAGACTGTGATCCCACGCGGCTTCACACTGTGTGACCTGTCATATCGCCTTTTCGTGTGATGCTGGCGTCTGGCCTGGAGGGATTGGAGCTAGGTACGCCAGGAGCCTGTCCAGGGGCATTTGTAGCTCATGGCCGAGCATGATGAAGGCTGGTGAGCTGCCAGTCGGGGTGTGCTCAGCGTGGCTGAGAAGGAACAGCCCTTGGACAGGTGGGCTCCGATGCGGTTTTTGAGTGTGGTTCAGGGGTTCCACACCCCTGTTCGCTTTTGGGTTGTAGAAAGCAGTGTGAAGATGTCGAATGCCTCGGTCAGCCAAGAAACACTCTCTAGACAAACTGTAGCCCATTGTCAGTTGTGATGATGGTTGGCAGCCCCCAGCGGGCAAAGAGGGATTCCAGGAAGACTGTGACAGCTTGAGTAGTGACCGATCCTGTGGAGGCTACTTCTGGCCATTTGGAAGGGAAGTCATAGGCCTTTATGAGGAAGCGCTGATGGGGCAGGACACCACACAGCTCCCCACAGATGTGCAGCTGGAGGTGATCCCAGGGCTTTGCCAGCCAGTCTAGGGGCTGAAGAGGAGGCCCTCCTGTTTTCCTGCTAAGGAGGCAGGCCTTGCAGTTTCTGACCAGTGCCTCTATATCCCGGTTGATTCCTGGCCACCACACCAGATCCCTGCACCGTTGCTTGACCATAACAATGCCCAGGTGGCCTGCATGTGCCATCTGGAGAACATGTGCTTGGAGACTAGCTGGAACAACCGTGCAGGACCCTGGGCAACACAGGAGTCATTCCAGCAAGAGCTCATCCCTGATGTGAAGGGGCCCAGTTAGGCAGAGACTTTGGAGGGCCAGCCTGAGCATATAAAGGTGTGGAGCTGGGAGAGCACCGGGTCCTGTTCTAAGGCCTTCTGTAGTTCCTGGAGAGCGACTATGGTCTGAAGTTGAGTGTAGAGCATTTGGATGAGATCAGGCTCGAGTGTGTCTGATTCAGGAACTCCAGGCAGGTTAGGAAAGGTTGCAGCTCGACTGTCCCGCTCTACATTCTTGTGTCCTGGAGTGAACTTCAGTGCAAATATGTATTGCTGGAGCCTCTCAGACCAGCGGTGGGGTCTGAGTGGTCGATGCCCTGTTCCTGAAGTGGTGAGCAGCGCGGTGAGGGCCTAGTTGTCTGTCCCGTATCTACGACCGTACAAATACAAGTGCCACCTTTCACATGCCCAGACCTCTCGCCAGGGCCTCTCGCTCCCCCAAAGAGTACTTCTGTTCAGCTGGACTGAGAGCCTGGGAGGTGAAGGCAATTGATCACTGCACCCTGTTGTGAAGCTGGGACAGTACAGCTCCCACAGCGGTGCTGGAGGTGTCACAAGTGATGAAGGTGGGGCTGGAGAGGTCAAAGTGTGTCAGGACAGGCAGTGAGGTGAGCTGAGCCTTCAGGAGATGGATGATTCAGAGCAAGCATGAGTCCAAACCCAAGGGGCACCCTTCTGCAGCAGCTGATGCAGCGGAGCTTTAGTGACTAAGTAGTGTGGCAGAAACCGGAGATATTAGGTTGCTGCTTGATCTGTCTAAAGAGAATCCAAGAAAGGAGGTGACCTGTGCTGGTGTGGTAGGCTCTGGGATGCGCTGAATGGCCTCAATGTTGGACTGCAGCGGGGTGAGGCGGCACCTGTAAGACGAAAACCCACAAACTCAGTGTTCATCGGGAAAACATTTTCTCTCCATTGAGGGTGAGATGGTTGTGGTGATGCACTTTGAGTACTCTGTGGAGGCGCTCATCATGGCTGGCACGGGTTGGGCAATGAACCACAATGTCATTGCAATGGACTACTCCAGGGATTCCGGTGAAGAAATTGATGTCCACTTTCTGGAAAGAGCTGGGGGCAGAGCTCAATCTGAAGGGCACCATTGTGTAGCAGAAGATGACGATGTGTGTGACAGCTGTGAAGTTCTGGCTGTCAGAGTGGAGAGGAATCTGGAGGCATCCCTGATGAAGACTGAATTTCATAAATATAGTGGAACCAGAGAACTGTGGGGAGGAGGTACTTGTCTGGTATGACAGTTTTGTTCACTGCCTTCAGGTCCGCACAGGCTCGCAAGCCCCAGACTTCTTCACAACCACCAGATTGGACACCCATGGGGAGGCGTCGACTGGTTCAATGATGCCTGCCTTCTCGAGTCTCTGGAGTTTGGCAGTGACCTCATCGCGGAGAACCAGCAGGATGACTGGGTGCATGGTAGTGTGAATCAGGGGCTTGTGGTTAAATGCGGTTTTTCAGCCAAGGCCATGGAACACTGGGACTGCAATGGAGAACTGACGGTGAAAATGGCTGAGCCTCTGCTCTCAAGCAGAGAGAACCCGAGGCGAGTGAAAGGTCCAGTCCCAGGAAGTTGGCGCCATTGCGAGACACATGGAAATTGAAGGCAGAGAGACCTGGAGCCATAGTGCACTGGTAAGCTGATTGAGCCCACTCTATCAATCAGAACTGCCATAACTGCACAGGGTGGTGGATGGTGGTGAGAAGAACTGCTCCACTGAGAGATTGAGGATGGAAACAGCGGCCCCGTTGTCCAGCAGCAGGGTAATTCACACACTGTCCAGCTCCACAGTGCACATTTTGGAAGCTCTGGGCACTCTGTTCACTGTATGAACTGTGTTAGGAGCAGATTACGGCAAAGCTGAAACAGGTGGGCCGGCGCTGAACGGCAAACTTTAGCAAAGTAATTATACTTTCTGCATGGTCGACACTGATCCCTTCGATCAATCTTTATCTGACTTTAGCATTATTCGTGTGCTCCGCTAGCTGGTCTTGTATGAACTTGCCCTGCATCGCACCGAATTGGCAAGAGGAGGCCAGGGTCCGCAAGTCTGCAACAAACTGATGCACAGACTCACCCAGCTCCTGTTTGAGCTGTCTGAAGAGAATCGCGTGGAGGATGACACTCTGGGGGTGGCAAGCTGCACTTTCAGGAGCTCCACAGCTTCAGTGTATGTTACATCAGAGCTGAGAGTGTGGAAAATGCGCTGTCCCTCTGTCCCTAGGCACTCTACAGCAGCAGAAGTGAGCAATTACCTGCTCGAAAATGAATGTGTTCCCCAAAGGATATACTGCACAATTATCGCAACGTTTGCAAACATTCCCAATGCATAACCACGTTGTGTACTCTGCATTGTTCTATTTTATACCTTGACAGGAGAATATGCTATAATTATTGTTGGTGCTGAGCTTGGAGCTTTGATTCGCCAACTTTTTCGACTAGCTTGCAGAGAAAGTCATTGCCCTGTTTTTTGTTTCTCACTTAATAAAAAGGTCAATGTAGAACATGTTATTTATTACTGTGTATTTATTTAGTGCTTTACATTTACATTTATAATGGAGAGTCCCCATTACCCCCAGTGGGTCAGTTGGTGAGAAAACATTATTTTCATTTATTTTTTATTAAAATCGCAAACGCGTGTTTAATTAAATGTTTGTATTAATTCACAATCTGACAATGCGAGACAGAACAAAAGCATCTGTGAAATCACATTCCCGAATGTCCCCCACTGCGCTCAACAATCTTAGGAAGAACATGAAACAGCCTGTTAACAAAATTGTTGCAACTTTGTTCTGTCAGCTCTTCCTCCCAGAACTTGTAAATCACTTTGAATTTCTGGTGTGTGTGTATACCAGATATTATGGCACCGCTTCAGAAGGGTGTCAGCCAGTCAGATTCCAGGACCGGACTTATCTGTTTTATAATCGAGAATATAATATGGAATCGCGCACCAAGGACACCCTCCGCCCTGCCCGCCGCGAGACTGATTCGTTATCCCCAGCCTCACCAGCTCTCGATGGCCCAAGTCAAGGCAACCACCCACCTGCTGCAACCAGTCCAACCCCAGGATACAGTCCTCACGGACTGGGGCAAGGTACTGTAGAAGGGGTGTTTCACCCTCGCAGCCCCAAACTGCACAGTGAGCGCCCGCTTGCTGAGGACCTCTGCGTACTGCCCCATCACCGTCCTCAGGCGCAGGCTGGTAGTGAAGCTGATACCCTGGATTCTCTCCAGACACAGCTGTATGAGCTCCACCAGCCAGGACAGGAGGCTCTACTGTACACAGAGAGGGGCGCTGCAACCAGTCCAACCCAAGGATACAGTCCTCATGGACTGGGGCAAGGTAGAAGGGGTGTTTCACCCTCGCAGCCCCAAAGTGCACGGTGAGCGCCCTGGGGGTCCGGCTGCCTCGGTGCCCGGCAGGACACCAGGCCGCAGCAGGGTGATGGTCGAACCGGTGTCGAAGAGGGCCTGGCAGGGTCTGCCCTCGGTGAGGCAGGGAAGGAATAAGCCCCGGCTGTGGTCAACCCTTCCCACAGCAGCAGGCAGGGTGAAGCGCTCCTTCTGCCTTTCCAGAGCAGGGGTAGCGTCGCTCAAGGACGGCCTTCCCCTCTTAAAGCCACCCCGCTCCCGTTTCCCGACGGCCCCGGAGTCCCCGGGGCTCCAGCACCCGGCACTCCCGGGTGATGTGCTCCCTCTCCCCACAGCGGTGGAAGATGACCAGCCGTTGTCGCTCCCCCAGCATCACCGCACTGGCTGTCTCCTCCTCCCCATCTGATTCCCCGTGCGCCGCCTCCGCAGCCCGCACGGCCATTTATTGGTTCACAATCTGACAATGCAATGTAAATCATTATCTTTGCATTCTAAGTCCCTTAATTCACTTTAAGCATAGCTTTTTATTTTTCATACCATCGTTAAACAAAGCAGGAGCATATACTACTTCCCCATGGGATCAAACGTGGAAAGGTTAATCGTTTTTATTTTTTAAGTAAATTTTAGAAAAGTGTCATTTATACAAAAAAATGTATAAATACATTTAATTACCGCTCGATAGTTATATTAATAGAGATATGCTCTCTATTAAAGCTCAGATCAAAGATATATCTCATACACAGGGACTGGTTGAGTGAATTGTGGCGCTCTAGCAGACAAAGTTGTCTGTGCCGAAAAATAAAAACCAGTTTAACAACTCTAAAGCTTTTGTTAGACCATTAGACATGCAATACACTTTCTCGTGAAGATTCTTAGAATCTTTGATTAACCTGCAAGTTTTTATCATTTTACATACACAATACTGCTGAAAGCAGGAAGATTCCCCATGCTTTTACTCAGCAACTTATTAAAAACAGCACCAATGGTGTTTAAACCGATTTTTTTACACAGAAGACTGACACAGCTTCGCGCTATGAATCTCTTTTTCTAAGAAAACATGTTTCCGTGGGTGGAGGTGTCTTTCGCTGGAAAGTCGCCCCCTTCTAAGTTGAAAATACAGTGAAACCGGTTTAATTAGTCACAGCCAGCACTCCCGCAGACAGTGATGAAAACCATGCAGCGCCAGGCGAATGCATATTTGTTTAAAGAAACTCACAGCGATTGCTGGATTTGAACACCAAACCTCACGCTTATACTGTAAATTGGTCGCTTAAGCCATCATGCCACTGAGGCAAGTCATAGGACGTGCACTGAAACAGCAATACAGATACAGAGTAATATGGTCAGAAGGTCCATGTAAGACTTTGATGCTTTAAAGGGAGAAATGGAATATTGGTGTGTATTTTTTCTTTAAAATACCAATACCAGCAACATCCAGTTTACATAATATGTTTATGTTCCTAAATTAATATCGCTTATGAACTTTATGACCTTTACCCCACAGGATCAATAAAGTATCTATCTATCTGTTATGCTCCTCTGCTTTTTTTGCTTAGCTACTAAAATTTCCCTTAAATGGTAGAATTCCATATAAATATTCAATACTAAGCAGATTAAAATGTGCACAGTAAAGAGATTAAATGATACATAGATTAAGAAATTTAGATCCTTAAATTAATATCATTATTAATTTCTTTAGATACGTGATTCCATATTATATTCTCGATTATAAAACAGATAATTCTGGTCCTGGAATCTGACTGGCTGACACCCTTCTGAAGCGGTACTATAATCTCTGGTATAAGGACACCCCAGAAATTCAACTTTTTACTGTGTGATAAATTTTAAAGACTACTTCTTAGCGTAGTTAAAAAAGCTTCGATTCTCATGTATCTGATACAAGTATCTTTTAATACAGTCTTTTTTGTGCTCTTGAGGATCCTTGTGATATTTTGAGCTCTAGTTGAATGATACAGATGCAGCCATTCAAAGTTCGCGGTACACACATGTATCGGAGGTAATTGGCTACGGCGTCGTGCATTGTGACGCACGATGACGCGCAGTACCGCTGTACGTGATTGGTTGACCGACAGGGGCACTCGTGGTCCGTTGGTCTGTCGTAGAAAGATTTACAGTAAACGTCTTTACTGTGCCCATTGTAGTATTGAATATTTATATGGAATTTTACCACTGAAGGGAAATCTTAGTACCTGAGCATGAAAAGAATAGGAGCATACTGCAATGCATGTGAAGGCCATAAACGATATTAATTTTGGAACTTAAACATACAGTA
>JANTEY010020826.1:193148-208231 GCA_026401145.1 Lepisosteus osseus
AAAATTAATATCGTTTATGGCCTTCACACGCGTTACAGTATGCTCCTATTCTTTTTATGCTCAGGTACTAAGATTTCCCTTCAGTGGTAAAATTCCATATAAATATTCAATACTTAAACGAGCACAGTTAAGACATTAAATATACATATACATACTGTATACAGTACAGTTTGCATACGGTAATATGTTTATGTTCCTAAATCAATCTCTTTTATGAGCATGTGAAAGGCATGGTGAATCGATTCTCAAAAATTACTGTACTTTGCAGGATTGGAAACAAATGCGTGATTGCGAAATGCTGTGGTATTACTTTTACTGAGACGGTCAATGAAAAAAAGAATGTGGACCAGGGCAATACTTTGAGTTTACACTTACAGCTTGTCCAAGGTCATTCATTATTAATACTATTAGTAATATCTTCGTTAAAGACTTTGATGGCGACAGCCCAAACATGAGAGGTTGAGCTTAATTAGCTCCATCTTGTGGAAATTCCGGATACTATTATTTTGCTTGCGGTATTATAGGAGAATTTACGGTAACTAGCAGTATTTACCGGTAACTCGCGGTAGACTGTGTACAGCGCACCAGAAAATAATGCGGTATCGCCCGCGCATTTTGAATGGCTGCATCTGTAAGTGTTGCAGTTTAAATAATTTTTGTTGTTAGAAACGCTCTGTTAAAAGCAAGGAAGTTTTTATGTCTGTTATAGTAAAAGAAAATGCCCGACGAACTAGGGATTGGACAGTTTCCAAGTGCGTGTACAATCGATGGAAATGTTCAAATAAATGTGCTAAAGAAATAAACAAAAAAAGTCAGTTATTCCTTTATCATATTGGCTAGCTAATGTCCTGTCCTTGTTAGTTAGATCAACAAAATGCTGTGGTATTACTTTTTGTCAATGAAAAAATAAAGTATTTTCATTTAAAATGACGGTTACAAAGAATGTGGACCAGCGTAATACTTTGAGTTTACAGCTTGTCCAAGGTCATTCATTATTAATACTATTAGTAATATCTTCCGTAAAGGCTTTGATGCATAAAATATTTCTGCATAATTAAAATATTTATGATAAAGGTAGGTTGTGTGCTTTTTACCAACTGAGCAATCTTGCTTTCATAAAATATGCCAACTTTTTCATGACTGATGATTAACATGCTGTAATCTTCTTCTTCTTCTTCTTCACATTTTCCCACTTATGTGGGGTCTACTTGTTTGCACCGATTTTTCCACTTCGTACGGTCTGCAGCGTCTCGGCAGGTGACTTTTGCGAGGCGCATGTCATCTTTCAGCCGATCCAGCCAGCGCGTAAATGGTCGTCCACGGGGCCGGCAGCCTTCCACATTCAATTCAAAGACGGTCTTTGCCGTTGATGTGTCATTGCTGCGGAGCACGTTTCCATACCATCGCACGCACAATTCCCTCATTTTCTCAGTGATTGGGGTGACTTTGAGTGTTTTTTGCACCCCTTCATTCATGACATGGTCTAGTCTTGTCAAGCCAAGGTTCCATCGCAGCATCTTCATTTCCATCGTATGGAGTGCCTGTTCATGTTTCTTTGTCGTTGGCCAGCATTCAGTTCCGTATAGGGCCACTGGTCTGACCACTGAGCGGTAGATTAACATGATGTAATACACAGTTTAAATTTAAAAGCTCAAATGCTGTACATGAGAGGTTAAGCTTTATTGGCTCCTCCTGGCGGTTTTACAAGGTGATTCCGGATACTATCAACATAATCTCATTTACATATGGTAATTTCCGGTATGACGTCAAAAAACGCGTTACACCGCGTCATACCGCGTTTTGATGCGACACGCCCTTTGTACCGTGGCATACCCCATGCATTTTGAATGGCTGTAGATGTGGGTAATATCACTCCCATTAAACAATGAGCTTTTCGCGCAAATCTTACTAAACTAGAAATTAGACACAAGAAGAGTATTATTGGAAAATGTTGTGTTAACATTCCAATGTTAACGTGACATGGAAGCTATTATTAATAACCTTTTAAATCTGAAACTGTTAACTCTACTTCACACCTGCATGTCAAAGATCACGGTTTCAAAATAAACAAACATCAAATGTTTTGCGAGGATGTGAAATGTGACAATTTGTTTCAGTTATCATCAAGAGAAAATATAGACGTCACATTTACCATTTGTTGAAAATAAAAATGTAAAGTTCTCTAAAGCTCTAAAGTTCTCAGTCAGGTGTGAAGAATACAGATCCCTAATTCAATCCGCTCTGATTAGTATATACACAAAGCACTGAAAGCTTTACAGTAGATGATCAGGTGTTTCGTAGATGTAGGGATAGTACATAAATCTGGCTTTATGAAATTAACTCAATCTTAATGGGCTAATCCTTCAGTCATTCTCTCTAATGCAATGCATCAGCTGGTCAGGTGACTGAGGATGGCACATTATTTCCAGTGCATTCTGGGGAATGTAGTTTTGACGAGAACCTCCATCTTGTCTCCATCTATCACTCTCTCCATCTATCACTCTCTCACAATTCACAATTAATCATGCGTGAATGAGTCAAATTAAAAATAAAACATGTTTACAAAGAAAGTGGATTACAGTAATACTACCAGCTACATAAATATATATATTTAGATCCTTAAATTAATATCATTCTTAATTTCTATAGATATGCAATTCCATATTATATTCCTTAATAATCAAATTCTAAAAAGTATGTGTTTCTTTTACTGTGATAATGAGCAAGTATTCAAAAGGAATTCATGGAAAAGGTTAATCACTTAACTCACTTAACTTTGAACATTTTGTGATATTTAGAAATACCAAAAAATTCAATATAGTGACGATAATATTTATTATTTTAATTTTTCAAAGAAATGTATATTTGTTAAAAGAAAACCTCAATGTAACAGCTGGGTTTGAACCCCCAACCTCCAGCATAGAGGGCACACACCTAAGCCATTACACCAACACACATTTAACAACTTTACAGCTGTACAGTATGTTCTCCACTATAATAACAATAAGAGTTTTAAAAAAACAACGAATGTCAAAATGTTTCCAAAATGTCCAAAATATGTTTCCAAAATATTTTAGCTGCTTTGTCACACGACTCCATATTAATATTACTATCAAGAGGTATTAGATCAGTACAACTTTGATGAAATTAAAGTATTTTAAATGTTTAATTAAATGAAACCATTTTTTTACAGCTTTTAAAGTCACGCAATGTTTGAGTTAGGCAGAAACACATCATTGTATTTTATTTTTTATTTTATTTTATTTTTTAATTAAAAAAATCATTTGGTCAGTGTTGATAGGCTGTTCTCCAATTACTGCAATTATATATTTAAAAAAAACATTACCCCCTCCCTTGTTTAACTTAAAGATTTCCATTAAGAAATGCTTAAGCACAAAACCATCACGTGCCCCTCTTTCAGTTGGGTATGCATGATTAGCAACACAGGGTCATTTTTATGATTTCTCTATTATTATGAAATCCCTCAACTCGATCATTTGTGGTTATTTTGGAAACATTTTGACATGTTTCTTTTAAGTACATTACTGTCAATATTGAAGCAACAGACAAAATGAAAAGCTTTGAGTTTGTAATGTAGGGCTCTCTGAAGTTAAACTTTGATGCAGGACAAATAAATATATTTCCCACAAGCTATATTTGTTGTTATTAATAAAATCACTTCGCTTCAAAAATGTTGTGATATTTAGAAATATCAAAAATGTCAATATAGTGTCCATAATATTTGCTATTTTAGTTTTTCAAAGACATGTTTATTTGTTTAAAGAAGTATCATGGTGAACCCCCGATCTCCAGTATGCAAGGCCATTACACCACACATGCAATCATGGGTGAATGAGTTAAACTGATGCAGACATTTCCAAAGAGTGTACTACTGTGATAATTTGAGCTATAAGAATATAATTACATCGTTATTAATTTCTTTAGATACGTGATTCCATATTATATTCCCTATTAATCAAATTCTAAAAAAGTATGCGTTTTTTACAGCGATAAAGGCCACAAATATTCATAGGAAAAGTTAAAACATTATAACTTTTTATGAAGTATATAAACTTAATATAGTCAGGAGCATGTAAGAAATATTCTAAAATAACCACAGTATGTAACCGAATGAAATACTTTGATGCTTAAAATGTTTAGGAAGAAACTGGGGTGTATTTTTAATTTAAACTACCAATACCAGCCATACATAGTTTAAGTGTTTATGTTCCTAAATTTATATTGTTAATGACCTTCAGACGTGTTATGCTCCTTTTCTTTTTATGCTTAGCTACTACAATAATTAACGGATTAAATTATATTAATATTAATATTCATTTATTTTAATAAATATTAATTTTAATATTAATATTAATATTCTATTATACCCAAGAATAATTAAATTCTTGGGTGGTTCTCTGACTTGACATACTTCAGCGGGAGGGGGGAACAAGCTGCCCAGCCAAGTGGAATGCTACAGAACCTTAAACAGACAATAATAATAATAATAATAATAATAATAATAATATTAATAATAATAATAATTGCTTACACTTATATAGCGCTTTTCTGGACACTCCACTCAAAGCGCTTTACAGGTAATGGGGACTCCCCTCCACCATCACCAAAGAATCCTAAACAGACAATACACACTAGCCAAATATTTGACCAAGATATCCAGACACAGCTGTATGAGCTCCACCAGTAAAACTCAAAGTATTACGCTGGTCCACATTATTTGTAACCTTCATTTTAAATGAAAAGACTTTATTTTTTCATCGACAAAAAGTAACACCACAGCACTTCGTTGATCTAACTAACAAGGATGGGACATTTGCTAGCCAATATGATAAAGGAATAACTTACTTTTTTGTTTATTTCTTTAGCACATTTATTTGATAATTGTACAAGCACTGAAAAACTGTTCAATCCCTAGTTCGTCGGGTATTTTCTTTTACTATAACAAATATAAAATCTCCCTTGCTTTTAACAGAGCGTTTCATAATTTCTAACAATGAAAATGATTTAAACTGCGACACTTTTATCATTCAACGAGAGCTCAAAATATCACAAGGATCCTCAAGAGATCAACAAAGACAAAAGAAAAAAGATATGTGTATAAGATACTGTCCTTGGGAAAATTTCTTCATTACACAGTGAAGTCAAACTTCTGGGATGTGCCTATATTAGTACACTGGGCAAACGTTGCAAGGTCAAATTCTTCCAGCACGGGGGTACCTTTAAAGTGGAAACGATGGCACCAAAATTTTTTGGCATGCATAAAAAACAGCAATTCTGCAAGTGAGCCCTAAATGAATTAATAGCAAACATGGTTTACATAAAATACATTTTTCCAAGAAAGTTAAGCCTTTGTCACTAATGAAACCACTAAATAAAGACATAAATATAGAAATCATAAGATTTTTTTTTCAATGATGGTAGCAGGATGAACTGTCAGGTTGAGCTAAATGTAAATTTTGTCGCAGAGTTCATGCAAGATGTTAACAGTGAAAAAACGTATTTAGAAATGAGTTATTTCAAGAAGAATATTTTCAGAATAATTGCAAATCTAGGAGGATAGAGAAAGCACAGAAAATATGCAGCTAGATTGATCAGATTAGTATGAAAAGCCATTTAGCAAAGAGGGAATGAGAAGAGTGACAAACTAGTATACTTTAGATCTTTTTTTCTGAACCAGAGAAAATCTGATCATGTTTCTCTATAACAATAATAAAAAACTTTATTTTATATATCAGCTTTAAAAGTGGCATCTCAAAGCAATACAGTAGATGTAAAAACAGTTAAAAGGACCACAGATTACAAAGTAAATACCCAGACAAACGCAAATGCGTTTTATTCATTCTTTATCAGACTTACATTCCTGAAGTCCCCCGCCCCGGTCAACAATCCTAGGAAGAACACGAAACAGCCTGTTAATAAAATTGTTGCAATTTTGTTCGGTCAGTTCTTCCTCCCAGAATTTGTAGATCGCATCGATCAGTTCTTGCTTTGTGCAGGGTTTAGCAGTTTTCCGAACATAGTCTTTCAGCAAATGCCAAACCATCTCTATCGGATTTAAATCTTGGGATTCGGCTGGAGTTTTCACCCAGTTCACTCCTTCTGCTACAAGCCTCGCCCTTGCTGCTGTGTGTTTTGGATCGTTGTCTTGAAAGAGACGGTGTCTTGATCCAAAGTGCTCCCTGATATATGGAGCGGCATGCGGTTTCACCACGACTTCCTCGAAGAATTCATGATCCATAATTCCTTCGAAAATGGAAGTGGTCCCGGGCCTCTTCTAGATATACCCCCCCAGACGTGAACCTTCAGTGGATGTTTGGGCTTTGGCTTGTCCACATATCTCCCCTTTTTACAAAATGACATTGTTGTATTTACATGCAAGAAAAGTATTTTTAGAAAGTTATTTACCTTTGAATTGTCCTCAGTTTAGATTCTCTTTGCCTCCTCTCCCCTTTATAATGTCGTCTCACTGTGCTTTCACAAACGAAGATGTCCATCGAAGCCAAATGCTGTGCAATGTCTCGTGTTGACTTCCCATTTCTTTTCATCTTTATTATTTGGTGTGAGAGACTCTTCGTGATTTTGGCCATAGTCTGTCTCCTTACCAAAGCGATACAGTGGTGCAGCTTGAAGTCTGTACCTGTATACAGTATGGGACAGATAAAACTTACACCATACCGATGAGCTAATACCAGGGAAAGACACTCCTATTTTATTTAAAACACAATACGCCAGGAAATGTCTGATGCGTTAGCAAGTTAAAAAAAATTGCGTCGAAAACCCGGGCATAACAATTGTTTCCTTTTTCTGATGACTCACTGTCTGGATACTCGTCTCACCTGCCCTGTTCTTTGTTTTCTTGTTATTTGCTGAGTATGCCTGCTGCGATCCACTCCTGCCCTCACACCTAAAGAAGACTATTTTACATTTCTTTGTGCGGTCCATAGTGCCATAGTGTCTTTTCAAAGTATGTGCTGTCCTTTGAAAGCTAGGTGATCTCTGGTTCTTTGACAAAACAAGGTTTGCCAGATAATGTGAAAAAGACACGAATCGAAACCTGTTTTTATAGCTTTTAAAGTCGTGCAATGTGTAAGCAGGAACACATCATTATATCTTATATATGAAAAATACATAATATAGCTCCCAAACAAACGCAAACATGTTTTTAATAAAATGCTTTTATTCACTCATAATCCGACAATTTCAGGAAGACTAAGGAAGGACTAAGGAAGTTGTCATCTGTTGTTGAAGCTCTGTGAGCTCTGTGACTTTGAGACCACTTGTTATCCCAAGTTGTTTGAATCGCTACAATTCAAAAAGAGAAAAAAGAGCTGACTGACAAGATTTAAGATGTGTTATTTGCCTGTCCTGGCTGGTGGAGCTCATCCAGCTGTGTCTGGATATCTTGGTCAAATATTCGGCTAGTGTGTATTGTCTGTAGCATTCCACACGGCTGGACAGCTTGTTCCCCCCTCCCGCCCCTCTTTGTGTACAGTAGAGCCTCCTGTACTGGCTGGACAGGAGGCTCTACTGCGCTCACCACCGCGCAGAAATTGGTGGATGCTGTCCCCGCCATCTATCTCCCCTCAGGAAGCACCATTTACAGAGCAGAATTCACAGACGCCAGTGGGACGAACGATTCTCCCAGATATCAAACTGTTGCCCATCACTCAAGTGAAAGAGGAGGGGTTGTACTTGCAGTGCATCGGTATAGATGGGAAAGTGAGAGCCGACCGCTACCTTTTCCCTGGTTCAGAAAAAAAGATCTAAAGTATACTAGTTTGTCACTCTTCTCATTCCCTCTTTGCTAAATGGCTTTTCATACTAATCTGATCAATCTAGCTGCCTGTTTTCTGTGCTTTCTCTATCCTTTAAAATAAACTATTATTCCACAATGCCAATTATTATATGGCCAGTATTTACATATGATATTTGTGATTTAAAGAAATTAACAGAAGCAGCTTTTGGGGGTTTAAGTGTTGGCTGAGTTATTGCAGGATAAAAGACTAGAGATGTTGGTAAGAAAAAGATAATTTTGGGAAAGGTGAGGAATACACTGATAACAAGAACACTTCCTAATGGGGTTAGGCATACTTTTGATGAAGATGATGAAGTTAACAGACTGTATGTTTACATAGATACTGAAATGAGGATTGTATTTTAGATTTTGTGCAGTTGCTAGCATTGAACTGTGTGTTGGATGCACATGAATTGAAGGAATGGGCAAACATAGATGATGCTGATCCACAGAGCCAGTATATTAAGATGTTTATAATTAGAGGCAACTTGTTTAAATAACTAGGAATGGATACTGACGTGCAAGAGAGGTGGAAAGGCTGTTTCCTTAAGCCAGCACTATAAAATATTTTATTATCAGTGAAATGCTGCCATTTCATAGTGGGTTTCTAACACTGTGTATAGTTCCATCCACACAGTGCCTTTACTTCCATCCATTTTCTAATCTCTTTATCCAGTACAGAGGATTTGGAGCCTATCCCAGTAAGCAACGGACACAAGGCAGAATACACCCTGGACATAGCGCCAGTCCATCATAGGACAGACAGACACAAACACACACACACCAGGGCCAGTTTTCCCATAAACCAATTAACTTACCAGTATGTTTTGAGTGCAAGAGGGAGTCATATCACATATATGGAGAAAAACCATGTAACCCAGAGAGAACATGCAAATCCCAAACACACAGGACGGCAGGAATTGAACCTAGGACCCCAGTGGTGCGAGATAGCAATGCTAACCACTTTGCCACCATTAGAAATGGATGGATATTTTAGTTATCTTTCTAGTTCACAGGTTTGCATGCATAATTTAATTTTGAAAGCCACTGAGACATCAGGTACTACTGTTGTATTTATGAAAAAGAAACAAAACAAAAAGCATACTAACAACTGTGCCATCCTACTCCTTAGTTAATACATTTTATTATTTATAAACAGTTAACATTGTTAGCAAAATATTTTGAATTATATTTTACCCTGTTTTATATGATAGTCAGATTTAATGTATATTTGAACAATGAAAATATGTTTTTACAAGATGCGGAGGATAGTGCAACAACTTATTACAGTGCTAAATTTAATATTATTGATTACTAATAGTTTATGCTAACACCTAACTTTCTTAATTAGATGTATTTAAAACAGTGAACTAAGTGCAACATAACATTCAGAAATACAATCGAGAATAGTTTTGTGGTGTTCGTATAGATGAAACGTTTCTAAAATGTATAACGTAACAAAATTAAAGATGATTAAAATCTGTAATCTTTCCACTTCTAATGTCATTAGAAAGTACAACAAGTTTCTGCTTTGTCTAAGGATGGTATCAAAAAGTAGTCTAAGTGGCGAGAAAGCTGTGTTTAATGATAATTAAGGCACTTAAAAGTAAAAAGAGATGCTTCATATTGCTTGATTAATTTTAAAAACTAAGTTATAAATGCAGACGCGATTGCTGCCATTAAGCGCTCCAGGCAGCGGAACGTTCGTTCTGTACTGCTGAGCTCCGCGCCTCCTCCCTCTCTCGGTGCAGCGCCGGGTCTAAATATCTAAACATATGTATCTATATAGCAGGTAGCATCACTGTATTCCACTTTCTTTGTAAACACGGAAAAACAGATTCACAACGCGACGCTGTGTCACTGTGTAAAAAAAAAACGGTTTGAACACCCTACAGATGCAGCCATTCAAAGTGCACGGCACAGACACATACCGGAGGTAATTGGCTACGGCCAATGCAAAATGGATGATGCAAAATACCGCGGTACGTGAAGGGAAATCTTAGTAGCTGAGCATAAAAAGAATAGGAGCACACTGTAACGCGTGTGAAGGCCATTTTAAGCATCAAAGTCTTTAACTAACGTGATACCGGAGTCAACAAGCATACTTTTAGAATTTGATTAAAAGGGAATATAATTTTTAAATTAGAAGGATTCAAGCAGGATTTTAGATGAAAGGCAGCGACCTTAATCAAGCTCAAATCATAATTGAACCCATTCAGAGCCTACATTACATTTTAGCGTTTCATTCTGAGCAGAAACCCTCACACCTGAAGAAGGCTTGCGTTTTCTTTCTTCTCTTTTAAGCATGTGTACAATGCTGTAATACAATTTAAAATAAAAGTTTAAACAGTATCAACTAAACTCCATTAATATAAGTATCGAGGGGTATTAAATAAATACAGCTTTTTAGTGTAGATTACACTTTTCTAAAATGTATTTAAAAAATAAAAATGATTACAATCTAATCTTTCCACATTTGATCCCAAAATCCCAAGAAAAATAAATCTAAATGGGGAGAAAGCTATGCTGAAAGTTTATTAAGATACTTAGAAGACAAAGATAACAATTTATGTTGCATTTGTTAATTAATAATGCCAATGTAAACGTTGTATTTACGATTTGTTGATAATAGAAATGTTAAGTTCTCTAAAGCTTTGTGATAGTTTACCCAGGCAGCAAAAGGTCAGCTACACTAAGAAGATGCGACACCAAAGATATGATTAATAATCTTTTAAATCTGAAGGGAGATCTAAAGGGATCCCCCCACCACACACACACACACACACACACACACACACACACACACACGTGATAGAAGCAGGAAGCAGAAGCAGGGACAGTTGTCAGAAGGAAAGAGGGTGACTATTCATTGTTATTAAAAATTCCATATTATATTAGCAGAAAAGCTTAAAACTACAACTTTTTATACATGCTATATAGTTAAAGACTTCGATGCTTAAAATGTTTAGGGAGAAATGGAATACTGGTGTGTATTTTTTCTTTAAAGTACCGAGACCAGCCATATACTGTAATACTGTATGTTTATGTTCCAAAATTAATATCGTTTATGGCCTTCACACGTGTTATGCTCCTATTATTTTTATGCTCAGCTACTAAAATTTTCCTTCAGTGTTAAAATTCCATATAAATATTCAATACTAAAACGGGCACAGTAAAGACATTTAAATCTTTCTACGGCCGACCAACGCACCACGAGTGCCCCTGTCGGTCAACAAATCACCGCGCACTTTGAATGGCTGCATCTGTTAATGCAGGAAAAATGTATTTCCCCAAAGCTATAATGATTCTTATGGAAGCCCGTTTCTGCCATGGAGTAAAAAAAAAAACGCGCTATAGTATTCTTTCCGATTCAGTGCAGTTAAAAACATATCTCTGATGCTGTTCCTAAATTAATATCATTTATGACTGTTGTAACAGAAGAAATAAGGTTCTTGATCCCGAGATGAAGTAAAACAGATGAGTTTATTGCATGCAAGGAACAATAAAGCCGAAGTCTTGTTTCCCGCAAGAAACAACAAAACCGAAGTATTGTTCAACGTACTGTTACAAACTTTTGGGTTATATAGTGTTTTCTTCTCCATTTCTGACGTCACTCGGTCTGATGGTAAAGAGGGGGGTTTATGGTATTTGGCCAGTTTACGATGTTCTGGACAAATGGTCAGTTTAACATTACACCCAGGGGGGTTCCTAGTTGGCATCTGCAATCCTTATCAGTTAACCCCCTATCCTGCCATAAACCCCAGCTTGTGACTTAGAAGTCTAAACCCCCTACAGAAAGGATTAAATTCAAACCCCCGTCTTCACATCTTTCTTCATGACCATCAGACGCTTTATGCTCCTTCTCTTTTTTCCAATGGATTGAACAGGGAGAGGCATTTCATTATGTACTTTTCACTGATAAAACAACAGTGGCTCTGGAACAGTTTTCAACCATGTCATTTTATAAAAAGAGGAGATATGTGAACAAGCAAAACCCAAAACAAACATGTATGTTACTGAAGCTAAAAGTTTAGCCTTTGTCACTAATGTAACCACTAAACAAAGATAAATATAGAAATCCCTACGTTACAAACTGTATATGGCTGGTATTGGTATTTTAAAGAAAAAATACACACCAGTATTCCACTTTCTCCCTAATGCACAACAGTAGTGAAGACAATGTTTTTAAGAGTTTGTATAGACTTGAAAATCTTATTCATGATATTAATGCAAAAATATCAAAACAGAAAAAAAACGGATTTAATGTTTTGTGATTGAATATGTGTCTATATTACCTTTTATTGCAATTTACACTTTCCCCCAATTTGCACTTTTTTTTAAAAACCTTGAAAAATGTAAATAAGGGGTTCGACTATATATTCTTATCTATGTGAAAACAGGAAATACAGAGTTTCACAACTTAAAGAGAGGTCTGGAACACCCTGTCAAAAAAATAGGCATTTTAATAAGAAAGCTAGGTAAAAACAGTGACAAATCACTCTGAACAAAACACAATTTCAAAATACAAACAGTTTGAAATTATTAGTTGTTATTAATACATCATTTCACTTTGAACACGTTGTGATATTTAGAAATACCAAAAGATTGAATATAGTGTTCATACTATTTTTCGTTATTTTAAAAGAAAGGTTTTTTTGTTAAAGGAAAACTCTTACCCTGAGCAGGATTCGAGCCCCTTCTTCCAGAATGTGGGTCACGCACTAAAGCCATTATACCAAGCTGAAGCCATAGCTAAAAAGGGCAAGCAAAGTTTCCAAGTAATCACAAGTGAATGAGTCAAATTGGTGCAGATGTTTACAAAGAAAGTGGACTAGGGTAATACTTTGAGCTATATAAATATATTTAGATTCTTAAATTAATATAATTTCTAATTTCTTTAGATACGCGATTCAATATTATATTCTTTATTAAGCTGATTATAAAAAGTACACTGCAATAACGAGCACAAGTATTCATAGAAAATTTAAAACATTATAGCTTTTTAAAATGTATATAAACTTAATCTAGTCAGAACAAGCACGTCAAAAGTATTTCAAAATAACCACACTGAAAGAATTTGATGCATAAAACGTTTATGAAGAAAGTGACATTCAGAGATGTTATGCTCCTCTTATTTTTATGCTCAGCTACCAAAATTTACCTTTAGTTGTAAAATTCCATATTAAGTGGATTTGAGCTTGCACAATGGGGCTGATCGGTGGCTCTGCACAATAGAGAGATTATATGAAGCAATCGTTTCACTCACAACTAACGCACCACAAGTACCACCTGTCGGACATTTTGGCCAGCCAATCACATACTGCAGTAGGCTGTGGATCATTTCCCACAGTACAGGGTTTTAGCACACATTTTGAATGGCTACATCTGTATATACATTTCGAATTGACAGAATGGTTGTTTCCAATACTCACATAAGTTGCATAATTGTAACCTATTTTGAGTTTGGGGAATTTTGCTATATATGGTTATATGTGGTTATTTCACTTCTATTGAACAGTACAACTCCAGCCATTCAGAATGCACGGAGAAAAATGCAGTGTGATGCGAGTTACAAGGTGCTGACCATTGTGTTTTTTTAAACAATCTGCAGGTCTGTGTTACTTTGTAAAACCACCAGGTGGTGCAGTAAATGTTTAACGTGGCCTGTGGAAGTATTTGGTCTGTTACACAAAAATGCCTGGTTTTGAATCCTGGCCAATGACTTTAAAACTCTTTGCTATTGTTTCTGCATTTTTGTGGATATTACTTTATACAGTATGACTCACATGTGTGGCATGTTGGGAATTGGTAATTATAACGTATGTTACAATTGGTAATTGTACATATGCTACAGATATGCAGTGATCCTGCAGTCCTGAGGTTAAACGCTATTGAGAAATGATGAAGTAATAAAGCAGGATGATTTATTATAAAACCACTAACATCAACACAGCACATGCCTATTTTATTTTCAGTGTGAAAACGATAAGACTAAACCCATGTGTAATAATACACTCAAACAACAACACATGCGTAAGACTCGCAATAGCAGGCGATAAACAGCAGAATCACAATTATATTCGCCATTGTACCAGAGCGTTGCTCGAGTGCAGTGCCCTACCTTACGAACTATGAGCTTGTCATTGTGCATTGCAACAGCGAAATGTAGTTAAAACGAACATTTCAAAATGCTTCCAAAATAACCACAAGTAAATGAGGTAATGAAATTGATGCAAATGTTTACAAGAAAGTGTAATACAGTACTACCACCAGCTGAATAAATATATAATATTTAGATCCATAAATTAATATTCTTAATGATGTTCAGAAAGTATTTTTATTTTCAGGTACCAAAATTTATTTAATTACAATGTTCCATATTAATATCTGTTATTAGGTGAATTTTAAATATACAACTTTTTTTACAACAATGACGACAACAACTATTTATGGAAAATGTTAAAACCTTATAGCCTTTTACAAAGTATATAACACAGTAAACATGCAGTTAAAGCAAGCATGTCAAAACTTTTCCAGAATAACCACAATAAGTGACCAAGTAAAAGACTTTGATGCAGGACATGTTTATTAAGAAGGTGGAATACTGTTGTATACATTACTTTTAGCTACAACTGATATATGTATCATGAATAATATATTTATATTCATGAATTAATATTGTTAATGATGGTCAGAGACATTATATTTCTGTTATTTTTATTATCAGCTACCAAAATTTCCCTTTAGTTACAAAATTCCATATTAATATTTCATTTTATTTGGATTGAAAGAAGTACAGTAGGAAAACAGAATAAATGTAGCCATCCTTTCACTAACATCTTACACAAGTGCCACCTTTCGATCATCTTTGGTCAGTGAATCACACTGCCAAACTACAGTACAAAGCAATGCAGTGAAGCAAAGATCACTGTAATATGTCAATGGCTCCATCTGTACTTCCTTGTTTCACTGAGAACACTCTTCTTAAGGAATACATTGGGAGAGTGATCTCTTCACTGTAATAAGGCAGATTAACTCAACTTTGCTGCCTCTAGTGTCCCTGTGTAGACTGACCTAAACTCCTAAGCCTTTAGATATAAAACATAGTCATTAAAAAATATAGTTCAAGTAGGTAGCTGCGTCAGCATGCGTAGGCTGCAAAGGAACAAGTAAAGGCTTATTCCATGCTGAAAAGAGAAGAAAAGAAACACACCATTTCAGCTGTGGAGCCTTCTTCGGGTGTGAGAAAGAGAGGAAAGTCAGCAGC
>JANTEY010020826.1:208331-225711 GCA_026401145.1 Lepisosteus osseus
GCTGTGGAGCCTTCTTCGGGTGTGAGAAAGAGAGGAAAGTCAGCAGCTGATATAGCATGGGAGAACAAAAGCCAGGAGTGGAGTTGAGGCAGGAGCAGGAGAGTCGACACAGGTGGTGTGAAGTTGAGGGACGTGAATAGAAGTATAAAGTCAAAACCTGCAAATGACCGAGAGGATTAGCAGGAAATGAGTCTGTCTTTGAGAGAAGGGGGAAGGTGTGAACCTTGTTTCAGGATAATTCTGGTTTCAGATGTCTTTCTGCAACAGGAGTTAAGTAACCCTTCTTTGAGAATGCTGACAGAGAGATCAGTGTGATCTTGGCTTTTAGACGTGAAATGAGAAACAATGGGCTTGTAGAAATGCAATGACATGTTCTCTAAAGCAGTCTCCCAGCTTCCTTCCTTTTTCCCCAGTGCAGAGAGCATTTTCTGCAAGAGATGCAGTAAATAAGGTTGCTGGAGGTACAAGATGTCATCTGAGTAATCCAGAGTTCTCCAAAGGAGCCTTGAATGAGAGTGGTATGAAATACATATTTGCAGGTGATGCAGCACTTTCTGTTGTAGGGTAAAGTGCCTGGTGTGGATGATTACTGATGGCGGTCAAGGGAGCTGTGAACAAGAAGGTTACACAGATAAGGTGGTCGGTGATATGGGATGATCATCAGGTACCAGTGTCATTAATGGTTGTGTGGATAGACAGTGTGTTAGGGTGGTAAGGAAGCACCAAAGGAATGTGGTTGTGAGGCTGGGAGTTCCTAATTGAGTTGATGCTCCCAGGGCTGTTTCTGGGTCGGGGGTGCCCTGTCAAGAAAATAGGTGGCAAATCCTCTTTTGATGAATAAAGGATGCATTTTGAGGGCTTGATTTTGGAAGTCAGTGTCATCATTGCAAAGATGTCGGAGCCTGAGGAACTTTGAAAAAGTATGTTTGGGGTAAAATGAGTAGCTGTGTGAATCTGTGGGTTTGTAATAGAAATAGAAAGTCATGAATGATTAATGGATTGGTTTATGTCTAGAAACGGAATCTTAGTGGAAGATATGTTAACTGTATATTGGTGGAATGGGTGGAAGTTGGTGAGGCAGGAAGTGCTCTAGCTGGTCATTAGAGTATGTGGTGGCACCGACGCAGTCATCGATATTTCACCCGTAGAGGTCAGTGACAAAGCTGGTGTAGAAAGCGAAGAAGTGTTCTTCTACCCAGCCGACAAAAATATTGGCAAAGCTGGGTCCCACCATGGTGCCCAAGTTGACTCCACCAGACAGGCTAGACATTAAAAACCAGTCCACTGCAGGGCACACACACAGAAACATCTCAGAGATACAAATTAACCTATCCATTCATTAGAACAAGTTAGCATTTGTCAAGAAAATGTGATTAATAATTAAAAAGATAAAAGCTAATCATTAAAAAATTGCTACCATGCTCCAGACTTTAAATCTTGGCTGTAGTGTAAACAACAGATTATTAAAACAGCTTTTAACATGCACCTCTTCCTCAAACCTACCCGAGTGGCTGCTAGTCTCATGAACTGTTTGGCTTTAGAGTCCCAGATGGCAGGCACTGTCAACACCCAAGTCACATCAGAGGCAATGAACTGCCTCCCACAGGTGGACTCCTTGATGGTTCCCAGAGCATGATCCTTCAGATATCGTAGGCTCTCAGAGAACACTTTCATGGCAGGCAACGGCTCTCCATTTTTGGCTGAGATCATCAGTGATTCTGTTATTTTCTGAAACATAAAGTTCTAATGTTAGTGATTCTTGAAAGAATATACTGTACATCTTAATATAACTATGAACCAATGATGCCATCAGAGAGTTTGATAATCAAAAGATAATTGGCAATATTAGAAAAAAAGACTTAGAAAACATACTAAACTTAGTTTAGTAAAGTATCTCGTTCTTGTTGAGGGGTACTGCTGGTAAAATTGCCTTCCTCTCCTCTCACTAGTCTTTTTTGTTGTCATTTACTTTATACATTATTTTCTTCATTGTTTTCTTACCACTCTATCTTTACTTTCACTGCTAGATGTAGCTATTTTAATTACTGTTCTTGCCCTGCTATCAAACTACCATCATGATTCTGATCGTACTACTGACTGCCTACTTGCTGTCTGCTGAATCGAGATGCTATTCAAAACAACCTGCTATCCGCTGATCCCTGATATTTTTTTTATTGGTTTCTGTCGTGTCATCCTAAATTGAACTATTATCTTGAAAAATCTACCTTTGGCTCTTGCAGGGATATCAGGATCTTGTGACCAATGAGATACATTCACTGCAGCCCCAGACACTGATTTCTTCCTAGTGGTGTTACAATGCTTGTTTTTCAACCCCAGGCTGCTTTTTGATTTTCCAGCACTGCCCCTGGTCTGAACAACCAAGTCTACTTGCTCCAGGTAATGTTTTATTTTAAAACTTGCCCTTCTGGACTTGGTGTGACAATTATTTATGATCTTTTTTTCTATGTGAGTTCTGTCTCTCCCTGTACTCTTTTCCCTGTTCTACTATAATTGCACCAGTTTAAAGACCCACCAAGCATAAAATTGCTTTTTAGGTGAGTTTGCCAATTTAATTTCTCTTTTATTCTTCAGATGAATAAAATCCTAATTCTTTTTCATATCTATAGTATGTTGGTTCATAATATTCTAATTTAGCTATGGATTTTCAAGCATTGTTGGATTTAGCTAAGGTTTTTTAAGCTTTTTGTGGAATGCTTTAGCCTCACACAGCTTGCTCTCTGTCCAACTTGCAAGCTAACATCTTGGACTTGCAAATGACTCTTTGATTCATACCTGCCTGGGCTGTTCTGTTGGATTCAGAATTTCCTGTCTCATACTCTTCACCTTCACACTACGTTTTCGCAAATGGTGATCTGTAGTCCAGACTGGGTTTGCTGATTTTGGGTTTGTTCTGTCCTGTCTTACTTTCTAACTCTGATATTCCAGAAGACAAATTTCTACTGTTTATTAGCTCTCTGTTATGTTTTTCTTGACACCTTAGCTCTTAAAATTCATACCATCTCCTTTTCCCTCTCTGAACCTTGGTACACCAGTTGTAGCTGTCGTCTTTCAGGCTTGAATGTTCATTTCATTTTCAGTCTTGGAAGAAGTACATGAGTGAGTACAATGTTCCAATAGAGTCTGCCAGATTCAGCTGTTTCTCTCATATCATTAAGAACAACCTAAACAATCCTAGATACCTGTTCTCCATCATCAACAGACTGCTTAACCCAAATCGCCCTACTACTTTACCGGCCTCATCTAAACTTTTCAACTTTTCTTAGAGTTTTTCTTCCAGGACAACATCTGGCATCACATTCTCTCCACAATGCATGTTACTATACACCTTCTCCCTGCATCCCTAGTTTTGCCGATTCCCTTCTTTCTAGTTTCTCTCACCTTGACAATGTTTGCCTCAGTAAACTGGTATCATGTATGTTTATTAGTTCCTATATCTACTGTTTTATTTCAGTCCTGTTTTCTTCCCTCTGCCCTGTTGTCCTCAGCATAATAAATGAGTCCGTGAGCACTGGAGTGGTATGTTGTATTTTAATGGCCTTTGAAATGGCTGCTGTTACTCCTGTGCGTAAAAAAACAAACATAGCATTTGACAACCTAAATGGTTTTGGCCAGACTGTCTCTCTTGTGGGTTTCAGTTCTGAAGTTGGACTCGATAAGTCTTGTGCTCCTCAGGGACTCGAAAGTGGGTCCCCTAGTATTCAGTATTTACATTGACACTGTTAAGCAATTTATGGTTTCTATATCTTTATTCTCCTAGATCCCAATGCTGTTTTTAACACTGTAAAACATAACATCTTACTTTCTCGTCTTGAGACTATGTTTAGAGTTACTGACACTGCTCTTAAATTGTTCAACTCTTACCTTAGTTATCACTAACACTTTGTCTCTCCACTTTGGATTTAGTTCTTAAGATGGGTTTGTTAAGTCTGGTGTTTCTCAGGGCTCAATACTGGGCTGTCCACTTTTCAGCATTCAGCATCCAATGTTCCCACTTGGTCAGCTATTAAGTATAGTTAGTATAGAAAATCTGACAGTAAAGTGTCTACCTCTGCACTCTCTAATTGAGTCTCTGACATAAAAACCTGGATGGTAAAAAAAGTCCTTCATTTGAACTGCAACAAGACTGCAGTCATGCTTCTCGGCATGCCCCATCAACTATGTAATGCCAATGCAGTTACCCTGTATGTGGGTACTGTACTTGAATTTCAATCTAAATTGAAGAACTTGATATTTAATCCACTCTTGATGTTTGACCCACATATGCAAAATATGGTAAAAATATCATCCGTTCATGTCAGAAATATTTATGTCTAATATTATCTCTAACTGTAGCTATAAAGCTGGTGAACACATTTGTTTTCTCTAGAATTGATTACTGCAACATCCTACTCACTAGAAGATCTGGCTCCACACTGAAAAAACTTGAATGAGTCAAGAGTTCAGCAGCCAGAATCCTAACCAGATCCTAACCAACTGCAAGTGATCTCATTACTCCAATCCTGGAGGCCCTCGCACTGGTTTTGTGTTCAATTCAAAATCCTCCCGTATAAGTCGCTACATGGCTTGGCACCTCAGTAAACGCCTGAGCTATAATCGCACCACTCCCCACCTTGCAATCTTCATTCATCAAGTTCTGGTCTCTTATCTCTCTGTCTATATACAGATCCAGCCATTCTGAATGTGCGATGAATAATGCAGCATAATGCGTCAGACATAATGTGTTAAAACGCATTTTATGGAATTTATATAACAAATGCTCAGGAGGGATGACAACAACCACGCTTAATCGTTCCCAGCCGTTAGTAATTAGCAATCACTTCCTTCATCCTTCCTCCACCAAACGCTATAAATACCAAAGCAATATCTCTCTCCCTCACGTGTGACTTTTGCATGTTTGGGTGCGTCTTTCGCATTACAAAAGCCTGTGCTGTTTTCTCTTGCATTTCGATCACCTTCGGACCTGTACATTTTCTGCCCCAACGAAGAACCTTTGGCAGCACTAATTAGTAATTAGTGTACGATTTATAGTTGAAATCCTGAGCCTAAATATAAAGTTAAAATCTCGACAAACTAAGCAATGTAGGAAATGCGCACACAGAAATACACAGAAAATAAATGTGTTCTGACATCTCAAATCAGTTTTCATCAAGGTCTTCAAAATGAACAAGAAAAGGGCATTTTCAGAGAGCAATTACGCTGTGTTTATGTAGAATAAGTGATTAGCTTTATGAGCAATCTAATTAAATGTCTAAACAGTATCAGCTTTATTTATGGGTTGTAATTAAAAAAAGTCAAAAACCGCACTCAAAATGCAATTTAGAGCTTTCTGGCAAGAGGAGACACCCAAACTAATAATGTAACATGCTACTGTTTGTGCATGAACATAGTTATACTGTTATTTCTTTAGATACGCGATTGCATGATTTTTTTTAATCCCTGGCGGGACTGGGCGTCCATAAGAATCAAGTAATAGGTTTCATTGCGCTTTGACAGATCGTCTTTAAATCAATTGCTGATTACAGTTTGACAGTAAATGTTTATATTGTAACGCGTAATGTACAGCCTCCATTTCTCTATAAAAATATAAAAGATCGTTTGCGCAGCCTAAGAGGGGGGGTCTGCTCTCAGTGACAGCTGACAATCCTCCATACACTAAAGTGAAAAATTAATAACACCAATGTAAACGTCGTATTTACAATTTACAACTATTCATTGTTATTAAAAAATGACTTAAATTCGAACATGTTGTGATATTTAGAAATATAAAAAGTCAATTAATTGTCCATAATATTGCTATTTTATTTTTTTAAAGAAATGTTTGTTAAAAGAAAAGTTGTGACGCCGGCTAGATTTGAATACCCAACCTGTGGTTCAGAAGTCGGGCAGCTAGGCCATAGTACCACCCGCAAGGTCACATGAGGAGTGGTGAAACAGCCCTACACAAACAGTATCAACAGACATTGTACAGCGTGTACTATTGTGCTGTAGTACATGAATATAATTATATCATTATTAATTTCTTTAGATACGCGATTCCATAGTATATTCCCTATTAATCAAATTCTAAAAGTATGCTTGTTGACTCCGGTATCGAGTGTATTCGCAGAAGAGCTTAAAACTACCACTTTTTATACACGTTATTTCACGTTAAAGACTTTGATGTTTAAAATGTTAAGGGAGAAATGGAATACTGGTGTGTATTTTTTCTTTAAAGTACCAAGACCAGCCATATACTGTAATATTGTATGTTTATGTTACAAAATTAAAATCGTTTATGGCCTTCACATGCATTATGATCCTGTTCTTTTTATGCTCAGCTACTAAGATTTTCCATATAAATATTCAATACTTAAACGGGCACACTAAAGACATTAAATATACATATACATACTGTATACAGTACAGTTTTGCATACAGTAATATGTTTATGTTCCTAAATCAATATCTTTTATGAGCATGTGAAAGGCATGGTGAATCGGAGATTCTAAAAAATTACTGTACTTTGCATGATTGGAAACAAATGCGTGATTGGATCAACGAAATGTTGTGGTGTTACTTTTACAAAGACGGTCAATGAAAAAAAGAATGTGGACCAGGGCAATACTTTGAGTTTACAGCTTATCCAAGGTCATTCATTATAAATACTATTAGTAATATCTTCGATAAAGACTTTGATGGCGACAGCTCATCAATGCGAGTATGCGGGAATATACGGTATTAATACCGTAACTTGCGGTATACCGCGTCAAGCGCACCGCAAGATAATGCGGTATTGCCTGCTTGTTTTGAATGGCTGCATCTGTAGATGATATATGTATGTTTTTTGTGTTTTCCTTGGTTGTTTTAAAGGGAACGGGAGAAACATAGATGATATATGTATGTTTCTGGTGTTTTCTTGTTTGTGAACACATACACATGCACAACACTAACATAAACACACCTCATAATAAAAGAGCAATGCACTAAGTAGCAGGATTTAAAGGACGTTGAGATCCAAGAATAGCTCTAACTGGAGCCCAGTGCGTAAGTCCACCCCTGGGCAAAAGCAGCAATGCTGGCGTTCTGGGGATGGTGAATTACTGATCCAGAAAGGGAGGTCTCAAGGTCTCATTTCTTGCCAATGAACAGTGCTGTGTAAGTCCTCTCTAAAGACTCTGAGAGGCATTTAGATCTGGAGGTAACAGACGCCCTTAGTTGCATAAGTGCAGGAATGCACAGGATTTCCAAGTGAAAGCATCCCCCTATGAGCTGTTACCTCACACGACAAAGTAACTCTTAAAGAAACTGAACGTGTGCTAACTGGTGGTTTGAGAAATTAGTATAAGTGTCCGATTATATATCGGAAAAGTGTAAGTTGACAGAAAGGGAAGAAAAATATAGGAAGAAGCTGAGTTTGTCAGAAGGAGTCTGGGGCGAAGATGCCCATTAAGAAAGCTATTGAGAATTGGCAAAAGCACAAGGATATTGCTGCTACCCAGGTGCGTGGCCGGCACCAGTGGTGGCAGATACATGAGAAAAAAAATAAATTGGAATGTGATTACTAAAAAGTGTGTTTACGGGAAAAAAAAAACCCCGAAAGAAATAAAAAAAAGATACTCTACTCGCTACACAGAAGAGATTGAACAAAAGAGAAAAGAGGCTGTGCAGGAGAATTAGAAACTAAAGGAAGAATTAGTTTCTGGTCACACTGCACTAGTTAATGAGTTAAAACCATCAACTAAATTATATCTTGCTCTCCCATAGGGGAACAGACAGGCAGGAAACGAAAATAATTAGGATTAATTCCCTCAGTGGCCATATGGAGATGGGAGATCTAATTGGGATGACACTTGGTACGAGTGTGATAAAGACGGATCAGGGACTCCCCTAATAAGGGAGGGTGCCCGCAGATCTGTACTCTCACCCGAAAGGACTTGATGTAGCAGGGGCTAACGCTGCTGATGACAGCACTACTCTAACTCTATCTCGCACCCTGTCATGGGGGTCCGCACTCGCACCTACCTTCCCTGATTCCCCCATACGATCAAATCCAAAACCGGAAGATATTGACTAGTGTGCTAAAGAAGTACCGCATCCGAAATTAGGAATGCAGCGAATCTGGAGTGCACTTCAGGAATTAAAAAGGATACATGTAGAAGTAAACAAAATACAGTGCATTGTAATACGGAGAGAAAAAATATATTCTTAATGTATACAGATGCAGCCATTCAAAACGTGTGGGGTATTTCGCGGTACACCACGGTGTGTGTGTCGCATCAAAACGTAGTTTCACGCAGTATCAGGCGGTGTATCGCGTCATTTGACGTCATACCGGAAAGTATCCGGAATCACTTTGTAAAACCACCAGGAGGAGCCAATAAAGCTTAACCTCTCATGTACAGCATTTGAGCTTTTAAATTTAAACTGTGTATTACAGCATGTTAATCATCAGTCATTAAAAAGTTGGTATATTTTATGAAAGCAAGATTGCTCAGTTGGGCAAAAGTACACAACCTACCTTTATCATAAATATTTTAATAATGCAGAAATATTTTATGCATCAAAGCCTTTACCGAAGATATTACTCATAGTATTAATAATGAATGACCTTGGACAAGCTGTAAACTCAAAGTATTACACTGGTCCACATTATTTGTAACCGTCATTTTAAATGAAAAGACTTTATTTTTTCATCGACAAAAAGTAACACCACAGCATTTCGTTGATCTAAGTAACAAGGACGGGACATTAGCTAGCCAATAGGATAAAGGAATAAATTACTTTTTGTGTTTATTTCTCTAGCACATTTATTTGAACATTTCCATCGATTGTACAAGCACTGAAAAACTGTCCAATCCCTAGTTCGGGCATTTTCTTTTAGTATAACAGACATAAAAACTCCCTTTTAACAGAGCGTTTCATAATTTCTAACAATGAAAATTATTTAAACTGCGACACTTATCATTCAACCAGAGCTCAAAATATCACAAGGATCCTCAAGAGCACAACAAAGACTGTTTTAAAAGATACTTGTAACAGATACATGAGAATCCAAGCTTTTTTATCTACGCTTTCTTATCTACGCTAAGAAGTAGTCTTTAAAATTTATCACACAGAAAAAATTCAAATTTCAGGGGCGTCCGCATACCAGAGATTATGGTACCGTTTCAGAAGGGTGTCAGCCAGTCAGATTCCAGGACCGGAATTAGCTGTTTTATAATCGAGAATATGTCATCACGTATCTAAATAAATTAATAATGATTTTAATTTAAGGATCTAAATATCTATATCTATGTATCTATATAGCTGGTAGTATTACTGTATTTCACTTTCTTTGTAAACACGTTTTGTTAACACCCGAATCGCAAGTGGATTCTGTTTTTTGGTCTGTAGCTCAAATCCTGCTTAACTAAAAATTAGACATGAGAAGAGTATTATTGGACTATGTTGTGAGCCTCTGGTGGAATTTCTCCGTAAACTGAAGAGTTATAGAGGAGACAGGTTGTGTATCGCGTCTTTTGACACTTCTAAAAAAAACATTCCAATGTTAATGCGACACGGAAGATAATGTGGTGTATTGGTTGTTAGCGAAAAGATTTAATCATTTAATCTCTTTACTGTGCACATTTTAATCCACTTAGTATTGAATATTTATAGGGAATTTTACCACTAAAGGGATTATTAAAAAAGTTTTTATTTTAAAAGCCACCTTTAAAGGCGCTATATAAAATAAAGTTTATTATTATTATTAATATTGATTATATTCTTCCTCCCAGGACTTGTAAAATTGTTTTTGTTATTGTTGTTATACCGTAAAGCACTTTGAGAAGCATACTGTCCAGCATATTGTATTTCATTGCACTTTGACAGATCGTCTTATAATCACTTGTTGTTAGAATATCCCCCAAGAGGATATTCCCCCCCAAGAGGATATAGAGGATATCCCCCAAGAGATATCCAGGTAACAGTGAAACGGGCGTACAGTCTGGGGAGATCGCCCGTTTTCCATGTAAATAGTTCCCTGGTTCCGCACCCCTTGGTGTCTCTCTCTCTCTCTGTCTCTCTCGGGCCCGCACTCTTGGCGGGCGTGTCTTGTGTCTCTCTCTCGTCTGGATGCAGGAGTGCTGCTGGCGGGTGGTGACGGAGAAGAAATAAAGTGCAGTTTTTAACTCCACAAGTCTGAGTCTCTGTGTTCGTCCTCAACAAACCCAAATTCATTACATTGGTGTTAGAAGCGGGAGGATGGACAGTGAATGGCCGATGATGTCGGACTCAGAGAAGTGCCGGTTCTCCCAGCCCCGGGGACTCCGGAGGCCGTCGGGAAATGGAAGCAGGGTGGCCTAAAGGGGGGAAGGCCGCCCATGAGCGACGCTACCCCGCTCCGGAAAGCCAGAAGGAGCACTTCACCCCGCCTGCTGTGGGAAGAGTTGGCCACAGCCGGGGCTTATTCCTTCCCTGCCTCACCGAGGGCAGACCCTGCCAGGCCCTCGTCGACACCGGTTCGACCATCACCCTGCTGTGGACTGGTGTCCTGCCGGGCACCGAGGCAGCCGGACCCCCAGGGCCCTCACCGTGCACTAGGGTGAAACACCCCTTCTACAGTACCTTGCCCCGGTCCTCGAGGACTGTATCCTGGGGTTGGACTGGTTGCAGCAAGTGGGTAGTTGCCTTGACTTGGCGAAAGTTGGTGGGGCAGGGGGAATGACCCCCTAAAGCGCCTTTTGGGGGCGAGGGGCAGCCCCCAACAACAATTTATAAGTTCTGGGAGGAAAAATATGATCAATATTAATAATAATTATAAACGTTATTTTATATAGCGCCTTTAAAGGTGGCTCCTCAAAGCGCTTTACAGGATAACAACCGATGAAACAACAGTGGCTGGGGGTTGAAAATACCTGTGAAACTGGTTGGTTCTCAATGTACTGTAGACACAGAGTGTTACACCAATGAATTAGCATGTTAAAGCGATTCCATTGAGGAGCCGGACGCGATAATTGTTTTGTTCCTTGGTTTTCTGATCTGCAAGGCCATTTGGCTGCAGCGAATGTGAATTCTGTCTGCCATTACCAGATTGTGACAAAATAAAAGTATTTTAATCAAGATTCCCTTATAAAATTAACGTGAAACAAAACAAAAACTAAAAAATAAGATACAATCTACAGACATTCACAACATAAACATATCTTTAAAAAATTACATATATTGTTAAATTATTACTTTAAATATATACTTTAAGTTACTGAAACAGCCAGTTAATAAAATCATTGCAATTTTGTTCTTGTTTGGAGGTGGGGATATTCTGACAACAATTGATTTAAAGACAATCTGCCAAAGTGCAATGAAATACAATATTACACTGGGTAAACGTTCCAAGGTCAGATTCTTCCGCGACGGGGATACCTTTAAAGCGAAGACGGCGAAAATAAAGTTTATTATGAATTTGCTGGACAGAGAGGTGAACATTATTATGCAGAAGACAAAGATAACTATTTACGTTGCATTGCCAGATTGTGAATCAATAAAAATATTTAATTAAAAAAGGGTTCGTGATTTAAATGGAAATAGGGGTGAGGGGAACTCTTGATCTAAATAAAAATAAAATAAATAAAACAGGTTTTGATAGTTAATAACCACTTTTTATGCGCGAAACACGGGTGATTTTCTTCCTCCTGATCAGTTTAGAAATCTGTGTACGCTGTAAGGTTTTTACTTCCTAATTAAACTTTTAAAATATGCGTTTCGAATAGTGTTTTCTTCCTGCTATGTAGAACAGATATGCAAGTTTTTTTTTTCTCCAATCAGAGGGGTGTCAGATGGTGTCAGCCAATCACCATTCTGAAGCCCTACCATAATCTCTGGTATAGGGAGACCCCAAAATTCTGTCCGATAGTTTAGATAGATGATAGATACTTTTATTGATCCCGTGAGGGAAATAAAGTAAATCATTTTCATTTTAGGAAATTATTAAATGCTCGGTTAAAAGCAAAGGAGATCTGTTATAGTGGACATAAAAACAAGAGTTTGCTGTGGCGTTATTGGAAACCCAATTTTAACACAAATCGCCGCATTATATCCTAGAAGACACAGACCGGCGCCAGTCCGGGAGAATGCCCGGAGCATAAAAAATGCAGATGAACTAGGGATTGGACAGTTTCCAAGTGCTTGTAAAATCGATGGAAATGTTCAAATAAATGTGCAAAAGAAAAAAAAATAATTTATTCCTTTATTATATTGGCTAGCTAATGTCCTCTCTTTGCTAGTTACCTGTGGCTGTGTTTCTGCGTTGCGTAGCAACGAGTGACTATATTCTCAGGCAGAGGAACGTAAACAGCTTAATTTTCGTGTTAAATAATTTTTTTAAATTAAAATTCATTCTATACAGCAATCGCATATTTGGGGACCGTTTCATAAAACTTTGATGCTTAAAATATTTAAGGAGAAATAGAAGACTGGTGTGTATTTTTTCTTTAAACTACCAAGACCAGCTATATACAGTACAGTTTACATGCAGTAATATGTTTATGTTCCTAAATTAATATCGTTTATGACCTTCAGATGCGTTATGCTCCTCTTCTTTTTATGCTCAGCTACTAAAATTTCCCTTTAGTGATAAAATTCCATATAAATATTCAATACTAAGCAGATTAAAATGTGCACAGTAAAGAGATGAAATGATTAAATCTTTTCACTACCGACCAATGCACCACGAGTGCCCCTGTCGGTCATTTTGGCCAGCCAATCACTTACCGCTGTGGACTGAGGTGGCTTGTGGGTAGTTGCGTGCGGTACGGGTTTGTACCATGCATTTTGAATGGCTGCATCTGTATGTGTGTTTTATGAATTTGTGTGCCGGCATGTACGTATGTGTGTGTATGTAAAAAACCGCAGTGCGTAACTGTGAATTTTGGTATAGTTAATGACAGTGTGAGTGTGTTTAGCCAGCCGGACTGGCTGGAGATGTAACTAAAGAGACTTGACGAAAATCAACTTAAAAAGATTGGAAAATATAAGAGCGTCTGAAACGTATAAGTACAGTACGGGTGGACTTAAAGGAGTTAGATAAACAGTTTTTGTATTTATATACAATTAGTTGAAATAGTTTAAACAAAAGTTGGATTTATTCAAATGTCTCAAAACCAGACATGCTGAAACGCTGTAGGTTTAGAATCATGACTGGGGATAACACCACTGTAAGATTTGCATAACTTAATAATCTCCACCGACAGATAGGGAGAAATATGTACACGAAGGTGTGAGCAGTTTACATAGGGTGTATTCCATAGAAATTGGATAAATCTTAAAAAACAAAATAGACAGGCTGACCGGGGGAAATCTCCAGTCTCCCTATTATGGGATACTGGAGCACTACTGTCACGCTTGTCTCACTTCACTGTTCAACAGTGTGCTATAGAGTACTATATATGGGGAGACGGCGGAAGGCCACAGGAGTATTGGGACAGCGAGTTTTACTTGGAGAGTACCAGATTTTAACATTGATTCTAACATTTACGTGCACTTATCACGCGAATGTGGGTGGTTCCATCCCAGATCTATTGGGTTGGGATGTTATGCAGCATTACAAGGAATGACTATACAGAACAGGGTATCACCTGGCTTCAACTGACTGTGATCACTCAGTATGTTGATGATATTCTGAGTGCTTCCCCTGATGAGGAAACCCACATGTCTGAGTTGCTTCAGGGTTTAGAATGTCTTATATTAAGCAGTTATGATAAGGCCCTTGTGTGTCTAGGACTGTGTAACTTTAACAGGGCCCGGGTGGAATGTTGTTACGGGGTGCGCACAACTTTTAACAGATCTGCTTAAGGGGGGAGTGCAGTACAAGGACAAGATTGCCTTGGTTCCAGCAGCAAAAGCCGCCTGTAATAATTTGAAACAAGCTCTCTTACAGGTGCTGAGACTGGGGTTTCCTCAGATGGATCAACCATTCCTTTGTATGTAAGTGTGGGAAATGGGTTCTGGGCAGCTGTGCTGACGCAGGAGCATGGAGGTAGGCACCATCCGGTGGGATCCTATCGTTAGATGCTGTAGCCAAAGGGTGGGGGACCATTAAATTTTAATAAAATGTAATACTGTATACTGATGGGTCCTCTCTGGTGCATGAGGGAGAACAGAGAGCAGGCTGAGCCGTTACAACAGAATTCGATGTGCTAACAATCGGAAAAATGCCCCTCCACTGCCTCAGCGCAGCAAGCCAGTTTAGAGCACTGATGGAAGATTGTAAAAAGAAAGATGTTAAAAGGTTATATGTATATAATGTATGTATTTGTAGCATGTAGGCCACAATTCTGGATGGCTATGGAGAAATAGGATTCTCTCACCACGGCAGGGACTCCAGTTAAGAATACTGGGTTTGTCTCTGAACTGATTTGTAATTTTGCAGCTGATGACTGAAGTAGCTGTAGTAAGGTGTAAATAACACAATAAATAAATAATTCCAGTAACTCAAGGGAACAACTGAGCAGATGCCAGGCAAGCGGCACTGGGAGAGCAGAAGTCTGAGACCCCTGTGAAACCTCTATTGGGGAAAAAGGGAGAATTCAGGTTGAGGCCTCTAATAGACATGGTTAGAAAAAGGATTTGAAAAGAATGTGGGTTGCATGATGATGGGGTGTAGGGCCGTCAGCATACCAGATGCCCTGCATGCCCTCACAGCCTAATGCCCTTTGTAGCCCGAAATTCATGCTGTCAGATACCCAGGTGTGAATTAAATGGTGTGACAGTTGTCCCGAGACTGGGTAGGAACTGGGTTAATGCAGTAGCCACTGATATTGTATTTCGAATTCATATTGTATTGTATGCTTGGCAAAGAAACTCAACCAAAGCTCAGGTGTGGGTGCGATGGCTCAGAAGGCCAGCCCCCGAGGGACCTGTCATATACTGGTGAATTGACTTTTGTAGCTTGCCGAGATGTAATCCGTCCTCCTGGTGGGCTGAGGCCACTACCTCTGTAACTCACAAACATTGGATGATGAAGACAATCCCGTGGTGCGGACTGCCCTGCCCCTTGGATACTGATCTAGGGGCATATTACACTGGGAAGGTGTGCTAGGCTGTAATTGCCTCACTAGGGGTCAGGTGGAAGTTACATTGCCCCCATCACCCACAGTCTATGGGGATGGTGGAATGAATGGAACTCTGAAATATCAACTGAAGGAACACCCTGGGTAGATGTTCTACCTGTGGGCTGGAGCAAACGGAACTGTGAGACTGAGCCCATTTGAGATCATCACGGGCAGCCAATGAAACTCCCTGGAGGGCCAAGTTTGACTAACGGACTGTTGAATTTGCTAACTAACTCTCTATTACAGTATTGTAGGTTTGTTAACTGAAGCGGTGCACAGGGCTCGTGAACAGGTGCTGTACGCTTGGGGACCTCCAGTAGAGGGAAGACATGACTGGATACCTGGGGGGTGGGGGTGGGTGTGGGTGAAGAAGAGATACCCTGCCAGACGTTGCAACCCTGCCGGGAGGGACCATATCAAGTGCTACTGACTACTGACTCTGCCATCTGAGGGATAGGATGAGATCGCTGGATCCACGCATCGCACTGTCACTGAGCCACTGCACCAGAGACTGAGTGAACAGGAAGAAGGATGTTGTTACCGTTCTGTGTCTGATGCTTCCTAAGGTGCTTTCCTTTGGAAAGCATCTGTTGTCATATCTATCAGCCAAAAAATGATAATCAGAGTTGGGTCCATATTGCTATTCCAAGATCCTGACGATGGATCTCCACATGGCTGAAGTCTGCGTTTGGGTCCTGGGGTGGGATTTTATTACAATATTTATTTGTAGGATTAGGATTGTTATGTGTAATTGTAACCATCACTTGTACAAAGACTAATCACATCTTGTTGTAACTGTGGAATGCACAATGTCATGGTAATGCATACCTGTACACCTAGAAAGGAAAGATCTGCCCTGACATTGTATGTGTAAAAAATAGGCAGCACTGACGTATGCCATATTTTATAAGGGGGGAATGAAGAAAGATACAAGATGTGAAGAAGGGGTTAACTGACTTCTTTCTAAGCAACAGGCTGGAGTTTATGGCAGGAAAGGGAGAACTGATAAGGATGCCAGATACCAGAGGGGAGGTAACCTAAAGCCCTGACCATTTGGCCAAAAGGCTTTAAACTGTCCAAACACCGTGACCTTCCCCTATTAACATAGTACGAAGCGACGTCAGAAGTGGCAGAAAAACCCTATATAAACTGAAAGTTCTGTACCGGCACTTTGAATGATACTTCGGTTTTGTTGTTTCTTGCGGGAAACAAGACTTCGGTTCTATTGTTCCTTGCATGCAATAAACTCATCTGTTTAACTTCATCTCGGGATCCAGAACTGATTCTTTCTGTTACAACAATGCACTGAATTGAATTTTTTCTGTGCGTTTGTGTGAACTGTTAAATAAATCTGTCTACAAAAACCACAGGATTTGCCTTAAAATGGAACATTAGCAAACAATTACATTTTTTAAATAAAAAGCTTTCACTAGCATGTCATAATACTTTGTGGGTCTGTCAATATTTTTTTAAACCAAAGACATAATCTACTCAGTTTCTAATTGAATCCTTTCCAAAGAACGTTTCAAGTTTCAACCCATCTGTTGAGCTACTCATTTAAAAAGGTTAGAATGGGCTATTAAGGGCTTAAAAGACCACTGTTGTACTATTTTATGCAAAGCAAATACATAAACATAGAAAAGATCCAGGAAATTAGATTATATATAGATTAGGTTAGATTTGTTATTAATTGTATTAGTAGCAATTGTGTTAGATTAGTTTTGTTATGGGCACTATGCAATATGTTCATCTAAGTAGATAAAATTAACTCACACATATAGTCTTTAGTAGTATTTGAAAATATTTGTATGTGGTAACTAGACACATTTTGAAAACAGTATAGTTTTCATAACATTTTTACAATTATAATTCCACCATTCCATCCATTTTCTAACCATTTTATTAAGTACAGAGTCGCAGGGTAGCCAAAGCCTATTCCAGCAAGCAATGTGTGCAAACCAAGAAATCCTGGATGCGACACCAGTCCATCTCAGGGCACAGACACACGCAGAACAAACTAAGCACACATTCACACCAGGTACAGTTTTCTCAGAAACCAATTAACCTATTGGAGTGTTTTTGGACTGTGAGAGAAAAGTCACCAGAACAAGAGGAAACATGCAAACTCAACACAGATAGCACCTCAGGAATTGAACTGAAAGGCAGCTCTATTGTTGCCCCCCCCGACATGAGGTTTGCCCCGCACTACAAACACACAAACATTGACACCCACCACGTTTTATGTATATATAGCATCTTATTTGATCTTTATATTGAATATATTTAATAATATA
>JANTEY010020826.1:225811-239306 GCA_026401145.1 Lepisosteus osseus
ATATAGCATCTTATTTGATCTTTATATTGAATATATTTAATAATATATTAAATTGAATATATCACTGGCCCTGTGATTTTATTTTAAAACTAAAAGTAATTTAAGAATATTTAAATGTGATAATCAATACTTCGCTTATAAGAAACTTTGTTTTTCAGAAATGTCATGTTGGGCTTCCAGCCAGTAGTAGACTGGTGAAGCTGTAGAAGTTGCAGTGGTGTTGTACAAAAACGCAGCTAATATGGGGACTGACTAAAGTTTGTAGCGAAATGGCTGTTGTCCACACATGGCTGTAGAAGCTACAGTGGAGACAGGGTGCCCACAGGTAGATGCTGAAGCAATAGCTACAGGGGAAGGTAACCTACTGGAGTGGCCACAAGTCTGTGATTACTCATGGGAATGCTCCCAGCCTCCCAGGTCAACTGCGGGCTACGATCCACCACTGACATGAGGTGTAACAGACTAGTTAAGTATTACATTTTAATACTTTCTGTTAAGAAATGATGCTTCTGTAATTTTACTCGTACTATAAAAGGTTCACTTTACCTCTTCCTCCCCTATAAAAACAGGAGAACCAGAGCCTATTCCAGCAAGAGGCACTTACAAGGCAAGATACACCCTCGTTGGAGTGTTTTTTGTACTTTGATTTTAAGTCTAGTTTCTGCCAGGTGCAGGACCCGCTCACAGGCACGGAAGATCGGAGTGATATCCAGTGATTAGAATAGAGGAACTGAAAAAAAAAAACAGCCCAGAGAACAAGAAAAAAAAAACTGCGGCAAGACAAAAAGCGCCGCTCGCGGGGTCAGTAGGGGGCTCAGCATTCTGTCACGGATGTCCAAAGGGACTAACCGTGGGGAGCAGGAGAGCAGAAAAAGACCCATATGCGTAGCAGCGAGACGGGAAAAAGGCCCAGGCTCATTAGTGCAAAGAGTTCAGGAATGCCGTATAGAAACCTATGCCCTCAGGGAGCGGACGTGGGGCGCCCTGGTGCTAGGCGGGTCTCAGGACATCCGAACGTCAATGTTGAGCAAGGACAGAGTGCAAGACCTGGAAATATATAGCCCAAGGGAAAGAGAGGGACCGGACACTGGGGGGATCCAGAAGGGGGGTGCAGGTTCTTGTCCTCTTGCTTGTGGGTTTTTTCTGTAGGTGCTGAGTGCCCTACTGTTCCTCTCTGGGATGTTGGTGTGGTCGTTGGTTATTATGATGTCCATTAGGTCCCAGTGGTCTATTTCAGAGGTGCCTAGATGCTGGATCCCTAAGGTGGAGTGATAAGCCAGGTGGCTGTTTGGAAGCTTAGGGTTTCCAGATCCAAGCTAACTCTTTAAATTCTTATAATCCTGTTTAATTGTAAATGTGTTCAACTATATACAGGCTTCTTTTTTGTATTTCTTTATTTTCTTTTATCATTATCTTCTTTTTTTTCTCATTACTTATGATTATATCCCTTTTATCCCTTTTATCCCTTCTTCTCTGGTTTGATTCTGCTGTTTTGTCCAGTTCCTCTCTTTCTCCTCCTTTGTGTCTTCAACTCTTCAGTTATGTTGAGGTTTAAGTCTTGTGTTATTGTTTTTCATTATTTATTATTCATACAGTCTTCTGCTGTCTTGCTGATACTGCATTTTGCTCATTTTCATTCCAGAGAACAATAAAATCTTTAGAGATATTAGTAGCTAATGCCATCAGCGTGTGAAAAGTACAGCAGCATTAAGCAAAGTGACAGCTAAAACCATCTAAAGCACCTAAAACCCCATTTGTTTATTTCCTCATGTTTATGTGTAATTCCTTGAAAAATTGATTTTTTTAGGAGTTTTTTTCTATTGCAGATCAACTTCACTGATCCCTGCATTTCACAAATCTAATCTTACTAATATTTTTTATTAATTCTGCAACATGTTTCTTTCATTTATATTCTTGTAAACTGTTTTTCTTTAAACTATTTTCCATTCAATACAAATTGATTTGAGATGCGCTTAACGTTGGATTTCCCACTTTTGTAGACGCACACATTTTGGTCAGAAATCTGACTTTTCCCTGTTCATCAGTAAAATGCACTGTACCTGTTGGCAAATTGGCAACATAAGGTTGCCTAAAAACACTAGTATCGTTAGCTAGGACAAAACCAAAGTGAGTTTCTGTTATCTGTGGGTCTGTTCATTGTATTTCACTTACATCTGAAGTCAGCAGAGTACATAAATTCTTCGGTCAGTACTAATGCGGATGGAATACTGTATACATCCTCAGATGGTCATAATTAAAAAAATGGTACAGTTAATTTTCTTCATGATTTTCATAGCCTGTTACATTGTGTCTCACACCTCAGTGTCAGAATTTCGAGACGTTTTTATAATCAGTAGGGAGAGCCATAGCAATACAGCCGAAATTGCTTTTACCTTTTCACAATGTATTTTCTCGTGCCATGTTCAGAGGGTCATAATTAGTTTTCTCATATCTCAGTGTCAGAATTTTGAAACGTTTTAATAACCAGGAGGTAGGTTCATAGCAATAAGCAGAAAGTACCATCACCCTTTGCTCATCCTTGGTTAACCATACATTCTCATATGCCATGTTCTAAATGTCCCATTTAATATATTATTATATATATATATAATGTATATTAAACTGCTATATTAAAATGTCATGTAAAATGCAAGATTTTGAGACTTTTAATGACCAGAAGGGAAGGCCGTGGTAAATATGCAGAAAGTGCCCGTGAATTCACGTTTTGCCTTCTCTTATTTGCTCGTTGTCTAACATACCAGTTTGTGTTAGTGTGAGTTTTGAAAATGGTTTTTCGATTTTCTGAAATGTGTTTCATACAAAAATGCAATTTGAACAGTCACTATTTACTTACATATTCCCCTTTACTGAGGATATGTACAGTAATCCATCTGGATTAGTACATTTAAAAAAGACTGTAGAATGCCATCTACAGGCGAAAGGCAACATAACATCACAGCGGCAGCATTTAAGGTGGAATGAAAAACGCGAATAAGAATAATAATAATAATAATAAACTTTATTTTATATAGCGCCTTTAAAGGTGGCTTCTCAAAGCGCTTTACAGGATGACAATAACAATAAATAAGAAGACTACAACAATAAATAAGAAAATTTCACAAGACAGGACACAATTATAATTACAACAATACAACAATAAAAATAGAGGAGACCGTGGAAGATGGTATTAAGAAGAGCAGAGGGGTGAAGAATGGAACCAGTTAAGTAAAGGCTTTTCTGAAGAAGAAGGTTTTGAGTCTGGATTTGAAGGAGTTTAGAGAAGGTGACTCTCTAATATCCTTGGGCAAAGAGTTCCAGAGCTTGGGGGCATAGCAGGAGAAGGCCCTGTCGCCCATACAATGTAGACGGGCTTGGGGGACAGTAAGGAGGGCAGAATTTGAAGAGCGGAGGTTGCGAGGTGGGGAGTAGGGCGATAAAAGTTCAGACAGGTATTGAGGTGCCAAGCCATGTAAAGCCTTGTAGGTGAGCATGAGGATTTTAAAGTCTACGCGGAATTTGACCGGAAGCCAGTGCAAGGACTCCAGGATAGGAGTAATGTGGACACTTGTACTAGACCTGGTCAGGATTCTGGCTGCTGAATTTTGGACATACTGCAGCTTGTTCAGAGTAGATTTAGATACACCAGGGAGCAGAGCATTGCAGTAGTCAATTCGGGAGAATACAAATATGTTGATCAGCTTTTCAGCCACAGTTAATGATAGCATAGGGCGTAGTCTTGCGATATTTCTAAGGTGAAAAAAAGATGTTTTGACAGTATGCTGTACATGTGGGTCGAATGTTAAGCCAGAATCGAATATAACCCCAAGGTTTTTCAATTTTGATTGAAGCTCTAGTACAGAGCCATCTACAGACAGGGTTACAGGACTGGCTTTACGAAGTTGATGGGGGGTACCAATAAGCATGACTTCAGTCTTGTCACAGTTAAGATGAAGGAAGTTTTGAGTCATCCAAATTTTTATGTCAGAGATGCAGTTAGATAGAATAGAGACAGCCACGTCAGTGTCGGGTTTGGTATGGATGTATATTTGAGTATCGTCAGCGTAAAAATGAAAGCTGAGGCCATGTGATCTTAAAAGCTGACCAAGTGGGAACATGTAAATGCTGAAGAGCAAGGGGCCCAGTATTGAGCCCTGGGGGACACCAGACTTGACAAGACCGATTTCAGACCTGTACCCATTGAGAGAGACAAAGTGACAGCGATCAGTGAGGTAAGACTTAAACCATTTGAGGGCAGTGTCAGAGACTCCAAACACAGTCTCGAGACGAGAAAGCAAGATGTTATGGTCAACAGTGTCAAAGGCAGCACTGAGATCAAGAAGGATGAGTATGGAAAGAGAACCAGAATCAGAAGCTATTAGGAGATCGTTGGTGACTTTGACTAGGGCGGTTTCTGTGCTGTGAAGTTGACGGAAGCCAGATTGGAGGGGTTCGAAAAGGTTGTTTGTCATGAGGTGGTTATGTAACTGAAGTGTGACAGCACGTTCTAGAATTTTAGAGAGAAAGGGTAAGTTGGAGATGGGGCGAAAGTTGTTAAGATTGTCGAGAGCCATGTTAGGCTTCTTTGGCACTGGGGTAATAGCAGCAGTTTTGAGGACCGTTGGTACAATGCCGGTTCTCAAGGATTCGTGTATTATATTGAGGACAGTGGGACAGAGAGAAGAGAAACAGGACTGGAATAAAGTGGTGGGAATGGGATCTAAAATAGATGTGGTGGGTTTCATGCGCGTAACTAGTTTGTTTAGGGATGCTGAGTCAAGAAGAGAGAAGCTGGAGAGACGGGAACCAGAGAAGTTGGATGAGGAGGGAGGAGGTGTGGAAATTATATCCGTAGTGGAGAGAATGTGATGCCGGATGTTGTCAATCTTAGAACTAAAGAAATCTAAAAATGTGTTGCAAAGTTGTGATGAGGCAGGTAATGTGGTGGGGCAGTTTGGCTTGAGCAGTCTGTTGATGGTGGAGAAAAGATGTCTGGGATTGTTTTGGTGATTTTCAATGATGTGAGAGAAGTAGGTGGATCTAGCAGACTCTATAGTAACCTTATAATCAGATAAGTAATCTCTCCAGGCCTGATAATGTACATTGAGGCCGGAAAGACGCCACCTACGCTCAAGTTTGCGAGAGGCTGCCTTCATGGAACGCAGATGGTCATTGTACCAGGGGGCAGGGCGAGAGAAGGAGATGGTTCGAGTTTTTAAAGGAGCAAAGGTGTCGAGGGTAGATAAAAGAGCATTGTCAAGTAACTGTATTTTGTCCTCTAGAGGGTCAGAGGAAGAGAAACAGGATAAGGAGGACAGAACAGAATTTGCAAACCTTGGGTGATCAATTGATCGCCAGTTGCGGAAATTTACAGAGCGTGAGGGGGAAGTGTTAGAAACAGGTAATTCCAGATTGAAGAGAATGGCTAAGTGGTCAGAGAGGCCTAGATCAAGGGGGGAGCAGTGGGAGACAAAGGAGTCATTTGCAATAATTAGAAGCCAACTTGCCTTGTCCAGTTTAGATAGAAATATGCCATACCATAAATAATCTAAATATTTACAATCAGTTCAAAGTTGTTGTTTTTTTCCCATAGTGTGTTGTAGGATTGGTATTTAACTATGGAATGCTTCGTTTTGAAATGCAGTTAGTAAACGGTGCCTCTTTTCTTAATAAGTAGCAAACCTTTCTCAATACCTTCTGAGAATGGGACTTTATTGAGCCGCGATTAATTGAAATGTGGTTGCGATTTGTGTAGTGGATAGTAATCTGTTCTGTTGAGAAAAAATATTTCATGGCATCTAGTTCAATTACTGGGAAAAAGGAAAAAAACTGTATTTCCACCCTCGCTATAGAAACGCTCAATTTATACCACGTTCTGCGGGAACAAAGACGCTGCCCTTGTGATCGCATATTTAGTGTCTTGAATCCTTACTTCTAACATCGTCTCATCCAAACACATTTCCAGCGCTCCAAGTGTTGCAAAAGCAAGGAAAATGTATCTGACTGTACAGTGTTAAGTGACTAAAAGGATTGAAAAGCCGAAAGGTGGAAAGGTATTTAGGCTGTGCCTTAGCCAGCAGCCATGTCACCGTGCCGTTCACAACTGGCAGCCCACTGGAGCTCAGCAGGTGTGAGCCTGGTCAGTACCTGGAGGGGAGACCTCCTGGGAAAGCACAGGTTGCTGCTAGAAGAAGTGTTAGTGGGGCCAGCAGGGGGCGCTCACCCTGTGGTCTCTGTGGGTCTTAATGTCCCAGTATAGTGAGGGGGATACTAAACTGTAAAAAGGCGCCATCCTTTGGATGAGACGGAAAACCAAGGTCCTTAAAAATGTGGTCATTAAAAATCCCAGGGTGTTTCTCAAAAAGAGTAGGGGTGTAACCCAAATTTCCCATTGGCCCTTACCATTCATGGCCTCCTAATAATCCCTATCTTTGAATCTGCTCTCCTCCCCACCGATAGCTGGTGTGTGGTGAGCATTCTGGTGCACTATGGCTGCTGTCGCATTGTTCGCCAATGTCTTCTCACATGCCATGTTCAGAGGCTCATATTTAAAAAATGGTACAGTAAAATTTCTTGTACTTGAGGATTTTGACAGTCTGTTACATTGTCTCTTATACCTCAGTGTCAGAATTGTGAGATTATTTTATAAGCAGGAGGGAGGGCCATAGCAATTAAGCAGAAAGTGCAGAAATTGCATTCACCTTTTCTCAATGTATTCTCTCATGCCATGTTTAGAGGGTCATATTTAAAAAATGTTATAGTAAAATTTCCTGAAGTTCTCTCATATCTCAGTGCCAGACGTTTTTATAACCAGGAGGTAGGTTTTTGATTTTCTGAAATGTGGTTTTCATGCAAAAATGCAATGGACAGTCACTATTTACTTACATATTGCCCTTTACTGTGGATATGTACAGTAATCCATCCGGATTTGTACATTTAAAAAAGACTGTTGAGCGCCATCTACAGGTGAAAGGCATCATAACGTCACAGCTGCAACATTTAAGGTGGAACGAAAAATGCGCATAAGAAGCTGGCGAATAAGAAGCTGGCGTATTGCTTATACTTAAAAGGTCTTACGGATCAAATCAGATCTCTGTTCTGGAGCAGGAACCACAACATGTTTTTGCAAATATGGGTTTAAGATACAAGAACAGCATAGTATAATACACATCTGTTATTTTTTATCTGAAAAATCAGAACTTTGTCTTTGAGTACTTTTTTTTCGGTATATGTTAATATATGCAGCCATTCAAAATACAGGTTACAAACCTGTACCACAGGTAACTACCCACAAACCACCGCAGCATACCGTGTACTGTGTAAAAGCACAGAAGGATCGGGTATGAGACTAGTAAAGAGTGTCTTAGCATGGATTGAGTTAGAAGAAGAAAAAGAACTTGTAATTAAGACACCTACCTTTGAAGACCTCTTGGGGGAGACATTCTGCATGTCAGCTTCGACTACACTTCTGGGTGAAATGTCCCAGCAGAGACAATAAGAGGAGATTAGTCAGCCTGTTGAGGTGACAGAGGAACAGTGTTGGTTTGACACTGGAATTTCCTCTAAGTTTATGAAACTTTGCAGATGGGATGAAAAGAACGCAGAGGTTATATGGCCTGCGCACTTCGACGGATCCATTTACGAACAGAAAGGTCTTTTCAATCCCCGTGTGCCAGAAGAAGATATCATCACATTTTGAAAGCGGTTTGTAGACGTACAGATCCAGCCATTCAAAGTACATGGTACAAAGTCCTACTGCACGCAACTCACTACGTCATATCACGTCGTACCATGGTATGTGATTGGCCAAAATGACCGACAGGGGCACTCATGGTGCATTGGTCAGTAGTGAAAAGATTTAATCATTTTTAGCATCAAAGTCTTACATGTGGTTATTTCGGAAACGTTTTTAAGTGCTTCTTCTGACCATATTACTGTACGTTTATATACGTTGTGAAAATTGATCGTTTTAACCTTTTCTGCGAATACGCTCATTATCGGAGTAAACAAAAGAATACTCCTATTGATTAATAGGAAATATAATATGGAATCGCATATCTAAAGAAATTAATAATGATATAATTATATTCAAGTACTGTAGCACAAACAGTAGTATAAAACTTCCCATTGATATGTGTATGGCTGTTTCAGTATATGTCACATGACCGGATCAGTGGCGTGACAGTTTAAGTGACTGACTTATAAGCATGAGGTTGGGTGTTCAAATCCACCAATCGTTATGTTTTCTTTTAACAAATAAACATTTCTTTGAAAAACTAAAATGGCAAATATTATTGGCATTACATTGACATTTTTTATATTTCTACATATCACGAACATATTCATGTTCGTACTGTATGTACACAGCAGTACCGCAGGGTGTAGGGCGCAAATCCATTTGAGCCGAAAACACTACATCATTAATACAGTATTATCTTCCGTGTCGCATTAACAAGTTTAAAAGGAGAAGACACTTTACTCTTTAACTTTAACTCTTCAGTTCACAGAGAAATTTCACCAGAGCCGCACAACATTGTCCAATAATACTCGTCCTGTGTCTAATTTTTAGTTTAGCAGGATTCATGCAGGATTTCAGATGAAAGGCAGTGACGTCAAGCAAGTCCAAATCATAGTTGAACCCGTTCAGAGCCTAATTTACATACGTTTCATTTTGAGCTGAAGACCCTCACACCTGAAGAAGGCTTCACAGCCGAAAAGGCTTCACAGCCGAAAAGTTGCGTTTTCTCTCTTCTCTACTCATGGAATAAACCTATTACTTGTTCCTTTGCAGACTGCGCAGGCTGAAGTAGTGTTGTACAGTGATAACAGACGTGGGTAATTTGATCCCCATTAAACAATGTGCTTATTGCGCAAATCCTGCTAAACTAAAAGTGTGTATTATCTGTTTAGGGTTCTGTAGCATTCCAGTTTATGTTGTGTTTGTACTTGCAAAAATAGTGATTACAAACATTAAAATCATACTTGCTTTATACTGTCCAACTGAGAAATCTTGCTTTTATAAAATATATCGACTTGTTTAATGTGTTACAATGCTATAATACAGTTTAAAATAATTAAAAGTCCAAAAAGTATCAACTTGAATTCTTATCTTTATTAATATAACTATCAAGTGGTATTACATAAATACAGCTTTTTTTATAGATTGCACTTAATACCACTCGATAGTTTTATTAATAGAGATAAGCTCTCTATTAAAGCTCAGATCAAAGATCAAACAGCAATATCTCATACACTGGGACTGCTGTAGTAGCGCGGAGATGAGAAATGAAAAACCTACCAATTCCCTGTGACCAATATCTAGACATACACAAGCCACAGCTCACGTGAGTCTTAACTGGTTTTTTTATAGATAGTACTCGTAATACTATCGGTAGTGTGTTAACGTATTTTGGGTTTCGTTTCTACGGAAACGAAAGTTGAACGGACAGAGGAACTTTCCAAGAAATTGCAGTTTCGTTTTAATGTGAACTTGGAGCTGTCAGTCAACTGTCTTCATTATGTAGAAAAGTATGCCAGTGTTCGTCACGTGTAAAGGTGTCTAAATTTTATTTCCTAATTCTGAATTTAAACGACAGTAGAATTAACTTTTTTTAACATTTGTAATTCGGTTTATTATTTCGCTCTAAAGAAATGGTTAAAAATCGTGTTTTGCAGTAGAACAAGCACTTCTGAAGAGAAACATGTCCTCTTTCATGGTTGTAGCTATTGATTTTGGGACTGCTTACAGCGGATATTGTTTCTGTGTGAAAGATCGTATAGAGAACATTCGGTCTGTGTTCTGGGGTATGGAGCATGGGCATAGGTCCCCTAAAACGCCGACTTGTATTTTGTTTAATGAGCATGAAGAATTCATCAGCTTTGGATATGATGCAATGATGAAATATAATAGGATGACCTCTACTGAAGCTTTGCGTTACTTTTTCTTTGAAAATTTCAAGATGGATTTATATAATAAGGTAAGGTACCTTATAAATAACACAACCTTTTTTTCCCTCCACAATATATTTGATTGCGAATAAGAAATTGTAATAATTAAGATACAGGTTATTAATATTTGGTATCTTTTTATTTGAAGATACATTATGTGTTTCACTGGCCAAAGATGATCAATATGTTGCACGTGTGGTCATTAGATGTTAGTAAAACGGTTGTTTTATTTAATCTGTTTCCCTACTGTTTATCATCTTTATATCCACTTAATATGAAATATTAATTTGGAATTTTGTAACAAAAGGGGAGTTTTGGTAGCTGACGATATAAGTAACAGAAGCATAATGTCTCTTAATGTCATAAACAATATTAATGTATTAATATAAACACTGTACATTATGCATACTGCATATACTGTACCTGGTAATAGTAGCTAAAATAATTTTAAAAGTACACAACAGTATTGCAAAAGTTTTGACATGCTTGTTCTAAATCTATAAAATTTATGCTATATAAAATGCTGTAATGTTTCAACCTTTTCCATGACCACGCCCAGCCCAGCCAACTTCCCAGTTCAACATCATGACTCTGACTGAGCTGAGGAAGAATGAGATCAAGCAGGTAGTGAAAAGATCTGCCTCAGCCCCAGGCCCAAACAGTATACCATACAAGCAAAACAAGGACTGTCCTTAAGCTGCTATGGAACCTGATGAGAGTTGCCTGTAAGAACCAACATATTCCATCAGATTGGCAAAGACCAGTCCAAACAGGTCGCAAGTGGTGTGCAGAGATAACACCCCGAAGAGATAAGATCCTGAGGCCAGCTGCAGGGGGTGGCAGGGAGATGTCCCTGCTACTGCGACACTACCAGGAGATGTTTCGGGATTAAAGGGCCGAAACATCAATGAGGGGTGGTTTCTGGCCGATGACCCTGCAGCTGGCCCAAAGGCATTGGCAGAGGTGCGATAGGCAATCAGCCCAGCGGGTACCTGTACCTACCTGTACACCTAACTAATGACTACTTGCTGTTGTTGAAAAAAACTGTAGCTCACTCACTCACTTGTAGTTATTTTAGGAACATTTTGACATGCTTAACTATATTTTGCCTTCATTGCTGTTGCAGTGGACAATGAGAAGTTTGATTCCTGGTCTAAGCAGAAGTTTTATTTTACAAAATGAAAGTAGGGCTGTTTTACACTGATACTGTAAGATTAGATTAGATTAGATTATTCTTTGTTGCCACACAACAACAGTTGGTGGAATTTGCTTTCGGTACAGCAAGGAACACAAATGAGACATACATACAACATATACAGTACAAATTTAAATAGGACAGAAGACAAACAAATAACATCACATACATATGTAAACAGCTTTCCATGTAGCAGCATAATTATACAATGGAATTCAGAGTTCAACGTGAATTCAGAGCTCGTGTGGCAGTGGGAAAGAGGCTGAGGTTGAAGCGGTTGAGGGTGAGGTTCCCTGAGAGGAAGGATTTGAAACATTTTCCAGAAGGGAGAAGCTGAAAGAGAGTATGAGCTGGGTGAGAGGGGTCTGAGATGATTTTCTTTGCACAATTGGAGATACTGCTTGAGAAATTAAATAGAATTAAATAGAGGGGAGTTCACAGCAAAAAATATTTGCAACTTTGAACAAAATCCTTTCCAGTTTGCCTTTTAAATAGTTATCCGAGCTCCCATACCAGACTGTAATGGAGGTTGTTAGAACACTTTGGATTATGGCTGTGTAGAATTGAAGAGGAGTTGCTGGTTCACTGTGTTTTTTGAGTTGCCTGAGAAAAAACATGTCTGCTATGCTTTCTTGACTATGTGGTCAGTGTTGGTGCTCCATTTAAGATCACTGTTTATATATGTACTGTACCCAGAAATGTAAAAGAGTTTGTTGTCTTTATAGGAAGATCATTAATGAAGATTTGAGGTTTTGTGTCCAGGATGCGTCAGAAGTCAATGATGATTTCCCTGGTTTTAGAAGCATTGAGTAGGAGGTCGTTGTCCAAACACCAGGCTGTTCCCCGGTCAGTCTGCTTTCAGTAACTAGTCTCATTATTATTCGAGATGAGGTCAACAATGGTAGTGTCATGTGCATATTTGAAAATCTTGCAAGAGTCATCCTGAGATGTGAGCTTGTTTGTGAAAAGGGAAAGAGGCTGTGGTGATAGGACACAGCCTTGGGGAGCATCTGTGCTGAGGGTCAGAGAGCAAGACGTCCTGTTATTCACCCAGACAGTCTGTTGGCGATGTGTTAAAAAGTCCAGAATCCAACAACACATAACAGGGATGATTTTCAACTCCATCAGTTTACTGAATAATTTATGTGGATTAATGGTATTGAATCCTGAGCTGAAATCCAAAAAAAGGATGCGGACATAGGAATTTGGCTTCTCCAAATGCTGGAGTATACAATGGAGAGACAGGTTAACAGACCAGGCAAACTGGTGAGGATCCAGCAGGGGAGATTTACAGTGATTGAGGTGCTTAAGGACTAGACATTCAAAAGCTTTCATAGCCACCAAAGTCAGAGCAACTGGTTTGTAGTCATTGAGGCAAAATATTTTTGGAGATTTAGGAACAGGTATTTTAGTGGATATTTTAAAGCTGTGAGGGACTTTCTGCTGAAGAAGTGAAGTATTATAAATGTTGGTAAACACAGGAGCCAATTGATCAGCACAATAGCTGAGGGTTGCAGCTGACAAATTGTCTGGACCTGTGGCTTTCCTTTTATTTTGTTTTTTGAAGATTGTAGTGTATTCTAAAAAACTGACCCTTACCATTACTCTTTACTGCCGTCTTGCGTGACAAGCAGCCCCTTCTGCTGAATTGACCCTTCGTTCCAGGGGAGGTCACTCAGTCAATTTCCAGAGATCAGCTGTACATAAAGACCCCCTGTGTTATCTTTTGAGACCAGATATCCTGAGACGGATTTAGTACAATATAAGTAAAAAGATACATAGTTAACAAGATATAATACAAACTTTTAGTTAATTCCTTCAGTCCCCCCTTTAGAAAATCTTGCAAATAGCCAATTGTTTTCTAATGTATCCTGTGATTACCGATTAATTCTTTGAGAGAATTTGATGATTCTTTATGGTGTCCTAAACGAGTGTTCAGGACTGAAGTAGTAGCTTTAGTGCAGAGGGATTTAATACAAGTTAGTATAGTATGACAATAGTTATTAGAAACAGTACTAATCCTAATAGTACGTATTGCATCAGTGGGCCCCCCCCATGACCCGAATACAGGTAATAGCCCTAGGATATATTCTGGAGTGATTTGGAGAGAATGGGCTATGTGTCTGTATTCGCACATGGGGTATTCCAAAGTCTAAATAACTCCCCTTCCAGTTAGTAGGTAGCCAAGGGCATGCATTATTCTTTCGATTTCCACCTGTTATCACTCTGGTGAACAGTAGGCAAATAAAGTTGGAGACATTGGTATGTGTGACATCAAGGTCCCTTAACCATTTAAGAAAATTACAATCTGAAGTATTATTACAACCCCACCATCTTATATTACTTATGTTGTCC
>JANTEY010020827.1:2198-17048 GCA_026401145.1 Lepisosteus osseus
TGGGGAAGGGTGTGCCCAGCAAGTGTTTAATGAGCATCAGGAGTCTACTCAACCAAATAGCTTTAGTAAATTGACAAATTACTTTCTGTACTTCTGTACTTTCAGGTTTCATACAACAAGATCAAATTGTATTTGGTTAAGTAACTACAATAGCTCTTGGAATTCATGTATGAACTGGCTTCATCACTATGTTCTCCTTCCCACTGATAGCTGATGTGTGGCGAGCATACTGTCACTTTGGCTGCCTTTGCATTATCAAGTGGTTGCTACACACTGGTCCTGGTGGTGGATAGTCTCAATTATCTGCAAGTGCTTTGAGTGGAGTGTCCCTACTGCAGTTCAGTCCGTTTTGAAACTCTTAAGATGTATCAGTTTGCTTCCATTCATACTGTAGGTAATATGCTTTTCCTGCGGGAAAAATGTGGAAGAGCAGGAGAGGAAGCATGAGAAAGGTGCAGTCCACTGCTGTTAGTCATAGAAATGTTAGACAGTGAAATACAATGTTTTTTTCAAAGCCATTGTGTCTAATATATTTTTATAATGAAAATCTTTGACTCATTCTCTAATAATGTCAACATAGTACACATTTAATATTATTTTTATTTATTTTATATATCAGTCTGTTAAATATTCACATTACATTCACAATCTCTTAATCCTTTTGCAGATGGCTGCCAAGTTTCACTCTTTTGTGTCACCATTTGTACATATGATGAGAATGATACAGCTCTGTGAAAGTTGTCCACCCCCCCCAAATGAAATAAACGATGAAACCCACCACGTCTGTTAATGCTCTGTTAGTGCTGTTTTGTGCCACTGAATGTAGTGTTTGTGATGTTTTCGTCTTCAAGATATAGCACCTTTTTCGGGGGTGTGATGTCACTCAGCTCCCCTAAAATGCTGCAAGGAACCGAACAGGTCTTATTGATTAGTGCTGTGTTTGTGCCTTTGAAAGTGGCTTTCTAGCTGCTTTCATCCCCAAGACATAGTGCCTTAATTTTGGGTAATTACATGACTATGTATGACAATCTTGAGTGGTAGCAACACATTCTGGGCAGTTCAGGCACTGAATTACTGATTGAGAGTATAACAATGTTTATAATTTTCTGTCTGTCTGGCCTTTGACGGATATTTTGCATTTGAATACCAGTATTTTCTTTGTGTCTATGTGAACAGTAAATTTAAATAATCTCCAATATCATAACTGCAAGAGTTGTCGTTTCAGCCTAAAAAGCAAATGTTAACAATAGCATTTTCTAAAAAAAATAGCTTTAACTGTCATGTCATAATACTTTGTAGCTGTCAGTGTCAGTATTTCTTTAAACCGAAGAAGTAATCAGTTTTTCATTGTGTCCTTTTTAAATATGCAATTCAAAAAACATCTAAATGCTTCAACTCATCTTTTGATTTATGTATTTAAAAAAGTTACAATGAGCAACTTCCCCCATTAAAAGACCATTGTTGTACTATTTTCTGCAAAGCAAATACATAAATGTGGAAGAGTACGAGGAAATTGGGTTATATGTTTTTGTATGATCATTGTATGTACTACAGTACATTGAATAGCACTGGAATCACTACCACATCAAATATATAGACCAATAATACTTGAAAATATTTTTGTTAATTAAAGAACATTTGAAGAGTGACTTCTGTATAGTATTTGAATTGGAACATTTGTAAAATGATGCATCTGCCAGTTCAATAATTTTCTAACTGCTTTATCTAGTACAGGGTTGTGGGGAGCTGGAGCTTATCCTGGCAAGCAACTGGCACAAAGCAGGAACAACCTGGACGAGATGCCAGTCCGTTGCAGAGCACACACAGATACAAACATGCACACATTCTCACCAGGACTCATTTCCCAGAAGCCAATTAAACTACCAGTATGTCTTTGAACTGTTGAAGGAGATGGGAACACCGAGGGGAAACCCATGTTAACACGGGGAAAACATGTAAATGGCACACCAGGAACTGAACCCTTTCAATTGAGCTACCTTAAATGACACAAACAGTCACAAATGGAGCAGTAACGAATGAGACCGGTTCAGGTCTACACTTTGTTGGTGGGGGGGGGGGCTGAGTGACGTAACCCATCCCCTGTAAAAATAAGAAACTAGACATTGGAAATGGAAGGAGCACAAACACTAGTGCCAGATCATCTAGGTGATGCCACCTTGTGTCAGAGAGGCAAAAGGTAGCTGGACCCAGTTACTCTGTGACCTGCATGGGGAACTCCATAGATGTCTGAGCTGGATATGCCTGGAATCTGTCCTGGGAAAGTAGAAGTTTGTGTCCAAGCATGAAGGTGGCTGGTGAGCCGCCAGCTCTATGGCGAGCTGTGTGGCCATGTGGTGGAGCAGTGTATGGAAGAGTTCAAGTTCAATGGAAATTGATTCAGTGAGCTCATACAATTAAAGAATGCAATACAAATATACAACAAATTCAATAACAGAATGCATCCACTCAGCATATTCACAAAACATCCTAAACTCACACCAGTAATACAATAATAACAGTGAGATAAGTAACAGTGGGGCCTAATAGAGCCATGCAAAAATATCAGAGTTGAAATGCGAATATATGCATCTCACAGCCTCCAAATAGGTGCTGTTATAGACCTAGTAGTCCTTGTCTTAATAGACCTAATCTACTTGTCAGAGGGGAGAGAAGTAGATAGAGGTTGGGCAGTGTGGAAAGGGTTAGCAAGGATCTTCAGAGCTTTGCATTTCAGAGTGAGTCCACAGAAGGAAGGTGACATCCTATAGTTTTGAAAGTGATATACACTTCTCTCTCTACCTGCTTCTTGTCCTGGGCAGAAGTGTTGCCGTACCGCATAGTGATGCAGAAGGCCAAAACACTCTTGATGACAGATCTCTGTAAAAGAGGTTTAATGCTTCCTGTGACACTCCAAACGTCTTTAACTGTCTCAGGAAGAAGAGCCTGTGGTGAGCTTTCTTGACCATAACGGGTGTGTTGACCTCCCATTGTTTGTGATGAGGCATGCGAAAGCAGTGTTATCAGCTTTTTGACTGAACCTTAATGTGAAATAGTCATTTGTGTTCAGATAGTAAAGCATAAGTGATCAGACACAACCCTGAGGAGTTCCCGTGCTCAGAGTGAGAGCCTTAAAAATAGGCTATTAGTATCTTCAGCTTCACCAGCTGCTTCCTATCAGAAAGGAAATCCAGTAGTCAATAGCATTGAGTCTGATCAATACCCACATCTGCTAGCTTATCTAAAAGCTTGAGAGGGGTGATCGTGTTAAAAGCAGAACTGCAGTCAATAAAGAGGACCTGGCTGCTTCTAGATGTTGAAATATGTCATGGAGCCCCAGGGAGACTGCATCCTCCACTGACCTGTTTGCTCTGTAGGCTAACTAGCCTTGGGTCCACGTGCAATTTAGACAGGAAGTTGGCTATAAGTCATTCCAAAACTTTCAGAATACTGATCTGTAGTTATTGAGGCAGCTCACAGTGAATTTCTTAGGTACTGGTATTAGTAATCATCTTAAAGCAATGTGGTACCTTAGCCTGTTTAAGGGATCAATTGAAAATACCAGTAAACATAAGAGCAAGCTGAGTGGCATGATATTTTGGTATAGCTCAACCAAGACTCAAACTCAGCGGACACAGACTGCAGCCCATTGTCGGCGGTTATGGCCTAGTGGGCAAAGAGGGAATCCAGGAAGTCAGTGACCGCTTCAATAGTGACCGATAGAGATGGGGACACTATACTGTAAAAAGGCACTCTACTTCAGATGGGAGGTTAAACCAAGGTCCTGACTCTCTGTGGTCATAAACAATCCCAAGGCATTTCTCAAAAAGAGTAGTCCTGGCCAAATTTCCCCCTGGCCTTTACCCATCATGGCCTCCTAATAACCCCAATCTCTGAACAGGGTTCATCACTCTGCTCTCCTCCCCACTGAGAGCTGCAGTGTGGGGAGTGTACTTGTGCACTATGGCTGCCATTGCTATATAAAAAGCGCTATATAAGTGTAAGGAATTATCTTCTGGAAACAGCTGAGGTAGAAGCTAAGTACAAAAGGCACCCTGGTGTAGCAGAGGACATCAGCACGAATGATGAAAGCTGAGGTTCCAACTGTAAGGGTGTAGAGTAACCTGAAGTGAATTTTGTGAAAACAAAGAAGCTGGAGAATTGTGTGGTGAGCTCCTCCACTGTGGGGATTGGGCACTTGTCTGGTATAACAGCTTTGTTCACTGCGCTCAGGTCCACACAGATTCACAGGCCTCCTGTCTTCCTTCTGGCCGCTATCAGATTGGATACCCATGGGGAGGCATCAACCAGTTCAGGTGTTTGGTGTCGAGGAGGGGCTGGAGAGGCAGAGAGGCAGCCGACACTCTGAATGTCACCAATGTTATATCATGAACCAGGCACAGACTATATAAATACATTTGGCATACAGTATAATGTTATAGTGGTCTTTGAGGTCCTAGGCTTGCTTGGCTGTGTCAGTGTGTCTTTGTGCAGGTGTGCTCTATTGAAGTACAGTATGATGTGACTGTGGTCAGAGAGAGGAGTTTGTGGTCAGACAGTGAAGGTGCTTATAGCAGAGGGGTCCAGCTGACCATAGTTGACCACACTGCTGCCCAGAGCTGAGCTATAACCAAACCTTTCTAAAAAGTCCTGTTTGGTCCTTCCATTGATGATGTACAAGCCCAGCCTTTGACTTTGATAGAGCTGTAGCTGTGGTAGTTCCACACCAGGATTGGGAACCGCTGTAATACAGGGTCTAAGGAGAAATAGAGCCTAACAGAGCCAGCAATGGGTACAAGGCAGCATATACTGGTCAGAACACTTTTCGGAACCCCAGTCCATCACAGGACACACAGACACAAATGCTCTGAGAAAAGGGCAAATTTTCCCAAAAATTAATTACCCCACTTGTATGTCTTGACTGTGGGAGGGAACCGAAACACCTGGAGGACATCTACGGGAGCATGCAGACTCCATGCAGATAACACTCCAGGAATTAAACTCAGGGCCCCAGCGCTGCAAGGCAACAGTGCTCACCCCTGCTCCATCATGCTCCCATCCTCTCAATCACGTAGACCAGAATTATTGACCCTAATAATAAATCAGAGCTAATAACATCAGAATAGAAATATATCAACTATGAGAGTTGATAGTCTAACTTTAAACTAGCTTCATGTAATTCATTTGAAAACAGCTTTAAATCCCAATAATAATTCACTAAGTCAGTGCTTCCTTTGAGCCTCTCAGCAAGACTGGCTCCACTTTCTCACCACCACTCCCCCTTTTATATACAACAGGCCAGCCCCTCCTCCTGAGGTTAAACCACAAACTGTAAACACTGAAAATGGGGAACGAGAAAAGGTTTTGAAAACATCAGAAAAGACAATCATTTCACCCTAGACTAAAATAAATATATTAAAATAATATACATTATACATTAATCTAAACATATAGCAAGTTATAGAAAAACATAAAAATTGGGAAAATTCATTTTATTATAAGGAATATGGTGATCTGAATTGATGGCACTGCTATTCAGAAACAGTAGTCAGGTCTGAGTAGCATAAATATGGCCAAGTTTACCAAAGTTGGTTTAGGGTTAGGGTTAAATGTAATTTTCAGCTAAGAAATTTGTTTTTAAACAAGTGTCCAGAAGATATGTTTTCTAAAACCAATTGAATCAGGTAAAAGGAAACAGTTCAACTTTGGCTCATCAGATTTGTGAGGGAAAGTGCACATTTCCTTGTGAATACTGCTGAATGAATGGATGATAAAACACACATTTTTCAATTTATGTTATAATAGTTTTAACAGAACAGGAAAATTTACACTGTCTGTAAAACTCTTTTTAGCACGGCACTCAGATGCCGGAGTTTCAGTGGCCCACACACTTAGTAATACCATTCCAGGTGTTTACAATAAAATATGTAGAATTTTTTAGATTTGTTCCATTTGTCTCAAATGTTTATTTTTTTATTTTTTTATTTATATTCAGGCTAGAAGACACATACTGTAGGGAAAGGTCTATAAGCATTTTCAGACTTTTTAAGGTCCAGAACGTAAAATATTGATCTTTGAAGACAGAAAAAAAATCTCTTTATTGCTTTATGTGTTTTTTTCTGGATATTTCTGTCTGGTGAGTGGAAAAAGTCAATAAAGAAACATGAAGACATGAAGACAGTGAGAGAACTCAGACTGTCCCAGGATATAATGCTCTTACTGCCTATTGTAGATTATTGCATAGAATATCAGAATATACATCAGAATATTATATACTCTGTCGACAATGAAGTCCAACTGTATCAATGTTAACTGAATTTAAGTGAAACGCACAGCTAGTTTGTGAATCACAAGATTTCCCCTTTGGCAGACAAAGTCTCAGGCAGTATTCTGGTTTGTATGGACTTGTTCTCTCGGCTGCTGTCTTGTACTAAAGTTTAGTTTCCTAAATTGGACAAGGTGGAAGCAATCACATGGTAAATATTTCACCCAGGCTTTGATTGAGAGACCAAATCAAAGAATATGAGTAAAGTTCATGACCTTATAACATGGCTGGGGGAAAGCAGGAATTCAGGGCTCTGTGATAAACCCTATGACTTTCAACAGTTTTCATCAACTGCTTATGGCCCAGCCTTGTGTCCTGCTGAATCCAGCAGGAGACCCTTAAGCTCACCCTGGTCCTCTTTCTACTGGACACCTGTGGGGTTGACCTGTCCCCACTGCATCCTTTCCTCCTCAGACTGCTAGAGGAGTGGGGCTGTCTGTGTATGTGGAGATGAGGAGCTGCTTTGTCAGTCCTGGACTCCACTGTTTCTAATTAACTCTCATGGGAGAGCTGGAGCCAGACCTGACAAGCAATGGGCACAATGCAGGGCCTTGGAGAGGATGTCAGATCATCACAACACAGACAGAGGAAACCTGTGTGAACCAAGAGAACATGCAAACTCCACACAAATAGCACTTCCAGTGAGGAATTGAACCCAGGGTCCAAGCACTGCGATACAGCATTGTTCACCACTGACCCATTGCCTGAACCAACCATATCCATACTCCTCAAATGGAAGACAGAACGGGGCCATTTTTCATTCTTCACCAACAGACTGCTCTTAGCCAGTGTCATCTAGCTACACCACCTGCAGATGTCCATGTCAGATTTTATCTGTACTGCCTCTCAGGTGATGCTATTAATGTAGGGTCATCCCTCTTTAATGCCTCCTCTCTAGCCTAGCCTGCTCATGTCCCTGCTCTTACTGTAATAGAGTCTCATACCTTAGAGGAATTGTCTTTGGACACAGCTGAGGGGAAAGCTCTTATCACAATCCACACTCCTGCGTGCACCTCCCGGCGTACAAACCTGCGCCGCTATTAGCAATTAGCCCTGTACTCCCTGTTTTCCCATATAAACCCGTTCTCTCCATTCACTCCTCGCTCACTGTTGAGATAGTCGTAGCTTTCTCTTGTGCGCTTTTTCTTTATTTACTGTTTACTGTTTGTTGTTTGTTGTTGTTGTTTACTGTTTTGTTTTTTTTTCACATATCCAACATGCAATTCTTAGGCTACATCATTTCCAAGACGGAAGCCATTAAGGACTGGCCCACCCCCAAGAACTTGAAGCAAATTCAGCGCTTTCTGGGCTTTGCCAATTTTTACTGCCGCTTTATCAGGGACTTCAGTTCTCTCGCAGCCCCCATTACCTTCTTGACCCGCAAGGGTCCCAGGCAAGACAAGTGGTCCCCCGAAGCCGACCGCACCTTTCTCCACTTAAAACACCTTTTCACCTCTGCCCCCCTCCTCCGCCACCCGGACCCCTTTGCCTTTCGTCCTGGAAGTCGATGCCTCTGCTCATGGAGTTGGCACCATTCTATCCAAACGTCATGGAGACAAGGGCATCCTTCACACCTGTGCCTTTTTTTCTCGAAGACTATCCCCTGCCGAGTTGAATTACAATGTGGGTGACAGGGAACTACTTGCCATCAAGCTCGCTTATTCTTCACCTGATTTAACTTCTTGATCTCCTACAACCCTGGCTCCAAGAATGTTAAGGCTGACGCCCTTTCCCGCCTGCATGACCATCCTAATGCTGAGAGACCTCCTGAACCCATTATTCCCCCTCATAAGTTTATTGCCGCCATCCGCTGCGACATTGAGGACCTTTTGCGACGCCCTCAGTCCAACCAGCCCATACCCCCCCAGTGCCCCACGGATAAACTTTTCGTTCCTGACTATGTTTGCGCCGACATCCTCTGCTGGGTTCATGACTCTCTCTTCACCGGACACCCTGGAGTTCGCCACAGCTGAGAGCTCATCTCCACTCACTTCTGGTGGCCCTCTCTCAAAACTGACATTACCGACTATGTTAAGGCTTGCCCGGCTTGTGCCAGGATCAAGACTCCTCGTCTCAAGAAAGCTGGTCTCCTTCAACCCCTCCCCATTCCCAGGCATCCTTGGTTTCACATCGCCGTGGACTTCCTCACTGACCTTCCGTTAAGTCAAGGCAAGTCTGTAATTATGGTCATTACAGATAGATTCTCCAAAACCGCCCACTTTATCCCCCTTACCTCGTTACCCACTGCCCAGGAAAAAGCTGATGTCTTCGTCCTCCAGGTCTTTAGACTCCACGACTTACCGTCTGATATTGTCTCTGACAGAGGTCCCCAGTTTACATCCCATTTTTGGAAAACCTTCTGCAAAGCTCTAGGCACCTCCATCTCCCTTACAACCGGCTACCACCCCGAAACTAATGGCCAGAGGACAGATCTTGGATTCTGAAGCAGGACATCCTAGATAAATCCCTCATCAAGTCCTTCCATCAATCTACGGCGTCCGGAGCCGCCTGTGGGGGGTACTGTCACAAACCACACTCCCGCTTGCAACTCCGGGCGTACACACCTGCGCCGCTATTAGCAATTAGCCCTGCACTCCCTGTTTTCCCATATAAACCCGTTCTCTCCATTCACTCCTCGCTCACTGTTGAGATAGTCATAGCTTTCTCTTGTGCACTTTTCTTCATTTACTGTTTACTGGATTCCGACCCTGCGCTGCCTCTGACCTTGACCTCGTCTCTGCCTCGCGTCTCTTGGATTTGTTTACCTCGCTGCCTCGATCTCTGGACTCTCGACCCTGCTCTGACTCCGACCTCGACTCCGTCTCTGCCTCGCGTCTCTTGGATTTGGTTACCTCGCATTTTAACCACTGGATTCCTGACCTAGCCTGGCAACCCCGACCTCGAACTTTGTCTCTCGTCTCTTGGAAGTCTAACCTGATTCCTTTTAGCACCGCATAGGGTCCGATCATCTATACCACTAGTCCACATTGATTAGTGTGACAGCTCTGTGCAGGCTGTGCACAGATCTCGGCTGTCTGCACTCCCTCACACTCCCCAGAGAACTCGTTTGGGGTGCAGTAGGATACACACCCTGCCTGGGGATGCCTGTACAGATCTCCCTCAGTAAAACAGCTGATGGTCTGCATCCTGCTTCCCTCAGATTTCCCTTTCAGCTGCATTTCTGCATCTTAGCTGCATATTTTCAAACGTCCTTCAATCTACAAATCATCTTTTCTCTGTGAAAGAAATCAATCATTATTCGTCTTCCAAAAACTGCCAGGTCAACTGAGCTTAACAGCTACAGGCCAGCTGCTCTTACATATCTTCCATGAAAAGTCTGGAGAGAATCTTAAAGCATTACATTACAAAAAATTCACAAGACCTTATTGACCCCCTGCAGATTGCATATAGAGAAAGGAGGGGGCAGACAATGCAATACTCATATTGTTAAATCCAGTCTATCAGCAACTTGATCAAGCAAGGTCATATGTAAGGATATTATCTGTTGACTTTCTCTCTGCTTTTAACACAATACAACAATTGCAGCTTGCATAGACACTCTCAGAACGTCACGCTAAACAGTATATTGATAAGTTACTGTAGGTCCTAAACATCTTAACAAATAGGACTCAACAGTTCAAACTGGGGAACTGGTTAATTAGACATTCGCTGTGCTTCCACTGGATCGCGACAGGGCTCTGTTTTGTCTCCCTTACTGTCCATTTTGTACATTTCATTAAGGACATTACATGTACATTAAGGACACAGCACTGGCCAGTTTACTAAGGAACCCAGAAAACCATCATTGACCCATTCTAAATGACCATACTAAAAGTTCTCCTTACAGGTAATATTTTAAAAACAAAGGAGCTGGCCATTGATTTTAAGAAAAATGTGACAACGCTCCAATCTACAGTAACTAATGGTCAGACTGTCAAAATTGTCAATGACTACAGGTATACAGGACTGGCCAGAGAAAAAACTGAGTTAGGACAAATGCTGCAACACCATTTATAAAAACAAAACCGAACAGAGACTCTTTTCTAAGTAAGCTTAGCAATTTCAAGGTAGATAGAACCATGCTATCACTTTTCTTCAAGTCTTTGATTGAAAGTGTATTAACATATTGTCTCACTTGCTGGTTTGGTAACATCAGTACCATTGATTGTAATAGCCTGGAAAAACTAATCAAATTAAGAAGCAGACAACTGTGTCAAATCAAATCGCCTTAAATATCCTCTTCAAAGAGAAAGTGGCAGAGAAAGCACTGTGTATTGTGGATTGTGTCTCTCACCCTCTGCATTGTGAGTTTACAATTCTCCCATCTGGGAGAGGACTCTGTGTACCCAAGTGTAATACTAATAGAAACAGGAAATCTTTCATTCCTACTGCAATATCTCTTTCAAACAATGTATTGTAACTATCTTCTCCCTTATCGTACTGTAACACTGTTTCACTGTCTTCTTTGCCTGTCATCGTGCTGTTATGTTTGGAGTATGCTGTAAAAGTAATGTCTCCAATGGGACCATGAAGCTTGAATTGAATTATTGTCATAGCTGGTGATCTGATAGTGGAGAATCTTGTGCACTATCCTGGGTGCAAAATAGTTTGTGTCTGTTTTGGATCCCTGTCTGTTCCTTCTGTACTGAGAGGGAGCTGGTCTTTCACTGATATAGCACCTGCTCCTGCCTGACATTCTTGTTAATCCTTTTGATCATCCTCTTCACTGACTGTAGTCTAGCCTTCAGCAGCCCTGCTGTTGTGTTCAAGATGAGTTATGTCAATAAGAAGAGAATTGTACCCAGTGCACTTTCTGTTCGGCTGTTCCTTAAGACCAGCATGAACACAATCTCAGGTGGAGGGTCTGTAGAGGAGGTGACTGTTTGATGGGCTGATGAAGAGCAGAATCTAACTACAGTTTCTCTAGTAAAACTGTGAAAATACTTATGTTGGAAAAGGTCTGGTTTTCTGACACTGTTACATGTTTTGGTTTGGGCTTGTATGCTGTTCACATTTTTATTGTCTTGTTTTAGTTATAGTTTTGGTTGTTTTTTGTTTTTGTTCCATTGGTTTATTTTGTTCAAAATGGTATGTTGCTTTAACATTTCTAAAAAAAATCTGTTTCCCTTTTCACTGTATCTCTGTGTGTCTCCCTGTTTTCTACCTTTCTGACAATTTCTTCTCGTCTTTCTTCTTCCTCCTGCATCCCCAGATTTGAAGCAGCTGTCTTCATCATCCTCATCCATGGGCACTCTGAGATGGATAATGATATGATGTTGTATATTACTGCTGAGCTGGGTGCTGTAGAGATGACTTGGACAGAAATATATGGATGAGCTGTGCAGATGTTCAGCTGTGCTCCTGTCTTTTTATCTACAGGATGTCATGATGTGAACTAACAGAGAGATATTATAAAGATCTAGCCTCTGTTCTTCAGTCTCAACAGAGACTGTTTTCTTTAGATATGCTGAGATACAAAATATTGCCTTTTTCACATGCATCCACACTTAGGAATTACAAAACATAAAAGAAGCAGGGCATATACAAAGAAAAAAAGTTGCTACACAGTTTTATACAAGTTATTGTTTTTGACTATTGTTATTTGTTAATATCTCATTACTGAGAGATTCAATATGCAATCTTTCCCATTTTGCCCATCTGGTTTACACACACACACATATATATATATGTTGTTTTTGGTTTAGAATTCTATGAGCAATATTCTCCATTTCAATCATAGAGTCCTTCTTCTTTTGAACACTAGGTCTGTCCAGCTTTAACCAGTTTCTATAGATTTATTTAAAGTACTGTTCTCAACAAGTTCTAAACAAGTATCTTTCTGCCTCTCAAGGCAGCTCATTTGGTGTTTGTCCCAGATATTTCTTCCAGAATCTTTCCCCAATTTATTTTCATACCAGAAACTGTTTACAATATGCCAGGTGTTCCCAGCCATTCTTCCAACAGTTTGTTTCTTCCAATATTGAATATGAACTTCAAATTCTCTCCATGAATGTGAATTGGTGGATTTATGCAGATTTGAATTGTTTTAGATTCTTAAATTGCTGTGGAGGTGCCAACCTCCTTTTCTCATTTGCATCTTACTTTAAACTCTTGAGTATTCTTCCTCTTTTGGAAGAAAGTTTGGAATGCAAAATTTATCAATTTGTTAATCTCTCATCTTAGAGTCTCATTTTCTTCTTCTCAGCTTTTCCCAGTGTTTTCTCCTCTCTCTCTGTGCTTGACCTTGCCTGTTTGACCATGTCTTGGACTGATCCCTGTGCTTTGAACCCTCCATCTTAAACGACTCTCCTTCAGACTCTCCCTGGGGCTTTAATCAGTTCTTCTCAGCTGAACCCCTGCCCTTTATCTCATCTCTAGTTTCACTTTCTCCTGCCTGCCCTGCTTGCTTCCAGCAGAGCCTGCACCTGGATTCAGTCTCCAGGTTACTGCTTCCATCAGCTCAGTGCAGGAGATATCACACTGGGGCCCTGGGTTCAATTCCAGACCTGGGGTGCTCTTTGTGTGGAGTTTGTATGTTCTCCCCATGTTTTTGAGGTGTTCCAGTTTTCTCCAAGAGTCTACAAACGTGCTGGCAGGTTAATACACTTTTGGGAAAGCTGGCTGGTGTGGTTGTGTGCCCTTTGATAGACTGGCATCCTGTCCAGGGTTCAATCTTGCCTTGTGTCCAGTGCTTCCTGGCACAGGCTCTGGGTAACTGTGACCCTGAATTGGATAATTGTTTATTGAAAGTGATGTTGATGGTTTTCAAATGCTACACTGCCTTCTTTGTAAATTAGTTAACAATATAAACTTAAGCCTGTAATGTCAGATAAAGTCAAATTTCAGGGCAAACTTTAATCTAGATTTATTTGGGAGGGAAGAAAACTTCAGGTAAAACCTACACCACTCCGACACTCTTAAATCTACAGTCTTACTAATGTGCAGCTCACCTTATAGCTTCAACTACCTGAGTGACAGCTCCCCAGAAAGATGGTGACGAGCTATGCATCACACTTAAAACATTGTTTTACACTTAATATAACTCAAAGCATTATGAAAATAAATGCATTTTGCAATTTAAATCTAGTAATGCCAAAGAAAAGAATTTGTATTCTGAAATAAACTAAATAGAGGATTAGTTGTTTTGAGTGGTTGAGAGAAATAGCATGGGACTCAGACTTTAAACCACATAAAATAGACAAACGATTTAGTAATCGTCATTGACGGGAATAATGAAGGTCTGGAACAAAACAAAAATCCTGGAGGTACCTTCATTCTTGCTGTCTTTATCCTTCCCAAGAATGAGAGAGGCATCAATTTCCATCAATTGAAGTTTTGGTTAACTTTTCTAGCACCTTTTAGTTACATTTTAATGTTCTCTAGGTTTCTGGGTATTGCATTTGTCCTATGTTTTATCTTATCCCAATCTTTTCATAAATTAAATGTATTTTTGATCTCCAGGGATATAGATTCCCCAATAACATTTCTTCAGAATTTTCTTTTTTAAATTCCTATTCTGAAAAGTTGCTGTAGTCTGTGATTACATCCATGGGAACAGGAAAAGATGTTGAATTTCTGCTGTATATACTAACACCATCTTTATAAAGGGCCTGATTGTGTGTTCTCCTGCTATATTACCTCCCTCTGTATCCTTCTTATTCTCTGAGAGCATAAATCAGTGGTGACAAGCATCTCCTCGTCTTGTTTCCCTGTATGAATTAAATCTCTCTGACAGAATACCATAAGCCTGTTCCTGTGCATTTGGTTGTTTTTACATTGCATGTAGCCAAACAATAAAACCATTATGAAAACCCAATTCCCTACAGGTTTCAAATACAAAAGGCTGTAATACTCTATCAAATGCTTTCTCTGGACCCAGAATTATTTTTCATTTCAGTTTCTGTGTTTAAAGATAGTTTAGTCTAGCCTAATAAGACCTCCATCCAAATAGTCAGTTTCTACCTGAAATGATGTCCTCTCAAACATTTTTAAGATCTCTGGAATTAAAAAAAGTAAGTATATAGTATACAGTATACAGTAGAATCCTTAGATTTCTTATATGCCTTACTGTGTCCTCTCACCAGACAGAAAAATCCAAGACAAAAAAACAAGAAATAAAGAAATGAGTACATCTCATGACCTTACAGTACCTTTTAAAATCCAGTGATCACTGCTGGAGATTGGTTGTGAAAATACACTGATATACTCTCACTTTTGGAGATACTCCACTCCTTTGCCATTGAGCCTCTTCTAGAGTATATCAGCTGCACTGGGTCAGCAAAGGGGCTGTCCATCCCAGGCTGCCCTGATCTTACTATCCCGGACTCAGAGTACACTGATGACTTCATGGTCATGGCTGGGGGAGAGAAGGATGTCGGGCTCTGTGAAAAACCCTAGAGGACTTTCAATTACTGTCATCACAAGGCCTGGCCTTGTGTCCTGCTGAGTCGAGCAGGAGACCTCAAACTCACCCTGGTCCATTCTCTTTCTACTGATCACCACAAAAACAAACACAGGTCCCCACTGCC
>JANTEY010020828.1:0-12490 GCA_026401145.1 Lepisosteus osseus
GGGTTCACCTGTGAATAACCACGTCTTGCTGAACTTTAGTCTTTAAAAACAAAGTTTGTACACCGTTTGATTTTCTGATTCTGGCCCAAGGTAAACAGGTGAGAGAACTTGGTTTGTCGCAGCTACAACTTATTTTTGAATATATTTGGACATCCAACATGTCAACAAAAGAAAGAGTCCAACGGTCTTAGACAGCAAACATAGACAGTAAAAATAACAGTTGGTTCATGAACACAAGATTTCTTCTGTTGCAGAAAGAATATCTTGGACAGAACTCTGTACATCACAGCTGGTGATTGGCTGAGATGCTGTCAGGTTAAGTTTTGGTACCACCCTACAGATCACCCATTAGTGGATCTTCCTTTGGGTGATGAACAGTGGCCTTAGACCTTATGATCATGTCCAGATGACTCTCTGCTAGACATCCAGCCACCTTTGGCAAGCATCCATCATGGAGAGTACTACGTCATCACTATCCTGCGAAAGACAAACTCATCTCCCTCACTTCCCCACACACAAAGAGCACCAGGTCACTCTGTGGCTGAGATCACAGCATGAAAGCCATATGGAGCTAAAGACAGGGGCCTCTTCAGCTACATTCCTGTGCCCTTTCTGCTTGCTCAAGGCACACAAAGATGATTAGAAAAGTATTAGAATGCTTCTGGTACTCGTCTTTCAATGTAGAAAGAACATGATCATCCAAAAAGCTCACAGAAAATTGAATCAACAGGAGACAAATTAATCAGGTATTACGATAAAAATTAAAAAATTAAAATCATCAGACTGTGCTGTCAGAAACATTGTATGAGGAGATTACAAAGTAAGATGGATCTTTTATTAAAAATAATTACTATGACTTCAGATGCGAGACACTGTTTTTTATAGAATATCTGGTGAGTGGAAGGGTATTCAGAAACTAGTATTTTATAGCAAAAACAAAATACAAAAATAAAAAGTTAATAAAAGTTTGGTAATAAGGGATATTCCAATAGAATCTGCTAATTAACATAGTCTGATAATAATTTGAAAACACATCATTGATATCATAATGAACAATTGGATTGCTCTGATTGAGAATGATTAAAAAATTATCTCTATTAGCACAATTAGCACAGCATAAGCTTCTTTACATATAGAATCATACAGTGTGTCTAGATGCCTAGATGCTCATCAATTACCACACAGTCAGAATGGATGTGTGCAGTCTGGCCCACACCTGGAATAGAGGGACAGACAGAACACTAAAGAGAAGGAACTAAAGGAAAAAAGACACAGCACTCTTCAACACTTGCCAGTCATTGTAGAGTAATAGTCCTATGAATCACCACACAATGGGCAGTCATATCCCTAAAGACCTATTAAAACCCACCTGAAATGTGGTTCTCAAGCTTCTGGTCTTCATCTTAAACAAGAAACGGAACATCCTGGAAGATTCCCAACCACAATATTACATCAAGTCCTACAAAATAGATTACCTTTCCATGATAAGAACTTCGGAGAGTTCAGATGCAAACAAAAAACGTATGAATGCCAAAAATTATCTTGACACGTTTGATAGTTCATGATAGTGAAAACATATTTACTTGTAGGTCAGAAAAATGTCATTTAACTGCTTGAGACTGACATAACCTACAAGGCTCACAACAACACTTTATAGCTGACATGTATTATGAGATATGTTATAATTAGAGTAAATGTATGTGATATATGATGTTATTACATCTTATCTTGGTAATCCTGAGTGAATGATCAAACTTTCCTATCAGCAGATAATTTCAAAAATATATTCTATTAAGATTGATACTGTAGTTTATTATGCATGTTCTGGTGTTGTATCAATAAAGTTGTACACCATGTATGTTATGCTGCAGCTGCTATTAAGCCCTGCAGTGAAATGACAGGTTGAGCCCCAAGCGCAGGACTGCAGGGATCTTTGGGAGATCAGAGAGATGAGATGGAGGTGAGGCAGCAAGCAGGAAGCAGAGAGCGAGAGATGTGAGGGCTGACTGGGCTGGGAGTGAGTGAAGGCTGCAGTCTGCAGACTGGGACCTGTCTGTGGAGAAGTGGGGAGACCAGCGCGAGAGGAGCTGTGTGGAAAGTAGACAGCAGGGTCACTGGGGAGAGTTCACCGGGAATAAACAGACAGAGGATTAGAAGGTTCTGCGGAGGACTGGGATCCCCAAGTGCTGGCAAGAGGACCTCCAGGGGAAGGCGAGTCTCTGTTGGATCAGTGTTTTCAGACTGTGTAGAGAAGAAGCCATTGTTTTTAAGAAGCGTACAGTATATGCAGAGCCTAAATGTGGTAGAGCTCTAACGTTAGAGTATGGATCTAGTGGTACAGCACATGCACTACATATTATATACACATAACAGAACCAACCTTTGCAGATTGCACCTTTTGACCCAGCTCAGGCCTTTTCTAACTGTCTTTGTCTTAGACAATTTGAATGCGATACGGAAGACATTATTCATAAAAAATGATCTTGTACGGTTTGTAAATTGAAAATTTATAGAGGAGACACGTTGAGTATCGCCTCTTTTTACACTTGGAAGAACATTCTAATGTTAATACAACACTGAAGATATTATTAATAACCTTTTAAATCTGAAGGGAGATCTCTCCTCTGCCCGACGGCTGAGGTCCCTGCTAGCTATTCAGAGGAAAAGGTGGTGACGTCACCGCGCAGGCGAGCAGGCACAGCCTGTAATGTCGGGCGTATGCTCTAAATATGTTATTTCTTTAAATTAATATTGTTATTGATTTCTTTAGCCTCACAACATTGTCTAATAATACTCTTCTTGTGTCTAATTTTTAGTTAAGCAGGATTTGAGCTACAGACCATAAAAAAACAGGATTCACTTTTTTCACATATTAAATATTCATATATTAAACTTAATGTGGTCAGAAGGAGCACGTAAAAACGTTTCCAAAATAAGACTTTGATTCTTAAAATGTTTAGGGAGAAAGTGGAATACTAGTGTGTATTTTTTCTTTAAAATACCAATACCTGTCATATAGTTTGTAACGTAGGGATTTCTACAGTATATGTCTTTATTTAGTGGTTACATTAGTGACAAAGGCTAAACTTTTAGCTTCAGTAATGCGTACTCCGTATGGCATACATGTTTGTAATGACAAAATAGTGTCCATAATATTTATTGTCAGTAATGATATCAGTAGCACTTTGAAATTAATCAATGTTATTAATTAATGACTTAGCTTAGAACATGTTGTGATATTTAGAAATATAAAAATGTCAATATAGTGTCCATAATATTTGCTATTTTAGTTTTTCAAAGAAATGTTTGTGTTAAAAGAAAACTCACAGCAATAGCTGGGTTTGCACACTCAGCCTCAGGCTTATAAGTCACTCACTTAAGCCATCACGCCACAGACACAATCACATAGAATGCTCTGAAACAGCCGTACACATATCAAAAGAAAGTCTTATACTTCTGTTTGTGCTACAGTACATGAATATAATTATATCATTATTAATTTCTTTAGATACGCGATTCCATATTATATTCCCTATTAATCAAATTCTAAAAGTATGCTTTTGTTTACTCCGATAACGAGCGTATTCACAGAAAAGTTTAAAACATTATCACTTTTCACAAAGTATATAAACTTAATATGGTCAGAAATAGCATGTAAAAACATTTCCAAAATAACCACATGTAAGACTTTGATGCCTAAAATGTTTAGGGAGAAAGTGGAATACTGGTGTGTATGAATACTGGTACCAGCCATATACAGTTTACATAATGTGTTTATGTTCTTAAATTAATATAGTTTATGAGCATGTGAAAGGCATGGTGAATCGGAGATTCTCAAAACTTACTTTGTATGATTGGAAACGAATACGTGATCGGATCAACGAAATGCTGTACAATACCCAGGACAGACTGCAGAACTAGTTTGTGACAGTGTTACACAGCCGTACAAAAACCTCCCTCAACATGACTGCATTGCTGCATTTGGGACCTCCTGCAGGTGCTGAGAGTGAAGACAAAGACACAGGACCCAGCCTGTGGAGGACCTGACCTGAGACAAACACTGATCTTTGTTAACAATGTTACTGTAGCTGCACCAAGCTCAATAATGGTGCAGCAGTATGTGAATTGGATCTTATAAGGAACATTTTTCCTATGACTAAAGGTGATGGAAAAATGGTTAAATAATACACAAAAATAAATTGAACACCTAAATTACATTCTTTAAAAATATTTGTTCCACAAAAATAGCAAATATCTGTTAATAAAAGGAGGGTTACAGAATTAGCTAAATATAAGTGCATTAATCTTTAAAAAATCAAAATGACATTGAAATGTTATGTCTTACAGACTGAAGTTTCTTTATCACATGCATTATCTTAACAGTCTACTTAAACACACAGGAGAGGAGTGAAAGGTGTCAAGTCAGCCCTCAGTCACCCTCGGAGACACAGACCTCCTTCCACATCACAGCTTGTCCAGCAGACATCTCCTCCATGATGACTGACCACCATCTCCCACTCAGCTTCTCCAAGACTGAGCTAATCTACATCCTCTCCAAGGCTTAACTTCACGAGTCGGGTTTCTATAACCCTGGGGACACCCACCACGTTCACCAGTGTAAATCCCAGCAAGGCAGACAAGAGCCCTGCTGTCTTCATTGGCAACAAAGTCACATTCCTCTTAAAAACATATAAAACTAAGTACATGAAGTGAGTATCCTGCTACTCTGCATGACAGGAGCCATGAGAACAATTCTTTAGTCCTCCATTGCAGCACCTTTACAATGTTGGAGCTGCTCAGGAAATAAGTATTTAAATTTCAAAAACAAGTGGATTAGGGTGGCACAGTGGTGAAGTGTTTGGCCTTTGTGCCCAGTAGTGCTGAGGCCCAGGGTGCAATTCAGGAGCTGTGGTCCTGACAGCCTGGAGTTTGTATTGTAGTATTTGTGGGTTCGGTGAGGACAGACACTTGTTGACTGAAAAACGTCGCTTTTATTTTTCGCACAGCCGGCATAACACCCGCACCCACGCGCCAGCAGAGAGAGAGAGTGAGAGAGAACGAACGAGCGCCAGAGAGAGCAAGAGAGAGAGAGCAACACGCTGGAGTCTATTCGAGTAGTTACACAGGGATAGGGTGGCAATTGGGTACAAGTATAACAGGGGTGCGAAACCAGGGAACTATTTACAAGAATCCGGGCGATCTCACCACTCCGTACACCCATTTTGCAATTGGTCAGCAGCACTGGTCTTTCCTAGTCCCTTTCCTGACCACTACTACTCCCGTCCTGCCCCTCACCACGTACCCCAGCCTGGCGCTCTTCAGTCGCAGCGCATGGCGAAAGCGCTACACTATGTTCTCTCTGTGTTTGCATAGGCTTCCTCCGGGATGTCTGCTTTTCTCCCACAGGTCAAAAACATACTGGTAAGTTAATTGGTTTCTGGGAAAATTGGCCACGGTTTGAGTAGGTTAGTGTGTCTGTGTCTGTGTGAGTCCTGCAATGGACTGGTGTCCCGTCCAGGGTGTATCCTGTCTTGTGGCCATTTCCTGCTGGGAAAGGCTCCAACTGCCCGTAACCCTGTATTGGATAAAGCAGTTAGAAAATGGATGGATAGAAATCAATGAATATCTGACAGCATAAAGGCTGTCCAAGTATTTATACTAATTATCCTAATATATGCAAATAGCTAGATTTATAATTTATCACATCATACAAATAATTCAGTTGTGATATTCCACAAAACTCAAGAGCTCCACAAGTGTTGAGCTTACTCGTTGAATGGGGTAGAACAGAGGTAATTCAAAGACAGACTCCTATAAAAACTCCATCTGTTTTCACAGCTCAGATCACATCTAACTGTGTGTGACAGGATTTGTATACAGGAAGGGGCTTTGCATTCCTGTGCCGCCTCACTGCTCCAAACACTTTAAGAGTCACAGTGTGGATCAGACACTGTTCAGCCCTTTCAGAGTCACTGACACACACAGGACAATGATGCCACTGATTCTACTGCTGGGGACACTGGGGCTCTTTGCTCAAGGTGAGGATTAAAGATAATTCTTGCATTCTGTGATTCAGATTATTCTGAATTTTGGGATACAATAAAACTTGCTGATAACTGAATGAAAATTATAGCAATGTTTTTTTTTCTCATGTAAAACAAAACATAATTGTTTATAATAATCAATTATTAATATTCTCTTATCTATAACTATTCCTTCTCCAGGGTCCAGTGGGCAGATTGTTCTGACTCAGTCTCCAGCTCAGACTGTTCTCCCAGGAAGCGCTGTCTCTATCAGCTGTACAGCCAGTCAGTCTATTAGCAACTACCTGAACTGGTACCTACAGAAACCTGGTCAGGCTCCACAGCTCCTGGTTTATGCTGCAACAAACCGTTATTCTGGGGTTCCTGATCGATTCACTGGCAGTGGGTCTGGAACAGCCTTTACACTGACAATCACTGGAGTCCATGTTGAAGATGCAGGAGATTATTACTGTCAGCAGAGTAACAGCTTGCCTCTCACACAGTGATACACGTCTGTACAAAAACCTCCCTCAGCTCTACAAGAACTGCTCTGGCTCATCAGCAGGTCTGAGACTAAGAAGAACAGCAGAGGTGCTACAGGAGAACTGAACAACACTGGGTTTGTACATAATGTACAAATCTATATTATATTTGAGTATATATGTAAGTGCTGTAGATGTTTGTTATTTTACATTTTTACACATAAAATTCAAATGTATCTAAGTTAGTAGATATGGCAGCATGATGGCACAGTGGTTACTATTGTGCCTTGCAGTGCTGGTGTCCTGGGTTCAATTCTGAATTTGGTGTGCTGGTGCTGGAGGAAATGCAATGACATTAGTTCAATTTATTACAAATCATTCATCTTAGATTATCAAAGTGATTAGGAAAAGAAATGTAAATCTTTGGCATTTTTAAGTTTCACAGTTATACTAGAATAAGTTCTTATACCATACACTCTGCAGAGATGCAACAAATTACAGCACAGATCAGCGATGGTTTGAAATGGGTTTTAATTCAAATAAAAAAAGGCCATTTTCAGAGAACACCAAAGACACACACAAGGTGTACCCCCGCTGTGCTCTGAATCGCAGCAGTTTTGCAGGATGTTTTATAGTATACAGCTCTGGCCAGCCCCTGTTATTAGATCACACTCTTTTATTTTCCTCACTCCTTTCTCTCGGGCTACTTGGGTTACTTTCTTTCCCACTTCCCAGTCTTCTCCCTGCTCCCCAGCAGAGCCTTTTTATTCCTTCCTAGGGAGCCAGGCATCCTGATTCCGTTCCGATGCCTGGAGATCCTCACTCCGTTAGCTTGAGCTCCCTGAGGATTCCTAGTTCTCTGGCTCTGACTGGGACCTCTCCCTGCAGCTGTGCCGACCCGGGGCTCTGAGAGTTTAGAGGGGACTGAGATCTGTATAGTAGTTCACACTGTAGAAATACATATCTGTGCTCCAGAAATATCAAATCGATTTTTGATCCACATCTCATCTTAGAGAGAGGATTGGGGGAAAATCTGTCAGTTGTTGTGTTGTTGGGAGGAATTCTTCAGATGGGAGAGTTGAAATTTATCAGACTGTGTCTCTGTGTTTCTCTGACAAACCAGGTACACAGATCCCTGAACCCTGGTGGTGTCAGTTCTATCTCTTTGTGGCTTTTTGCTTGTTTAGTTCCTTCTGCAGTGTTTAAATTTCACATTCAGTATCTGAAATGTGTGACGGGTACAACAGATGTAGTTTGACTGCAGAAGTGTTTCCAGGATGCTTCACATGCCATGGAAACTGTAGATGACTGGTTTAAACAATGAGGTTTAAGATTTTAAAGGTAAACTGTATCAGAAGTGCATACTGTATCTAAATGCTGTAATCCTTTCTACCCACAAATAGCTTGCTTTCAGGTATTTGTGAGACAATGTGGCCTTCAAACATCTAACAGTTGTCAATCAGTGCAAACTGTATTCACATCTCCACTACACCATTAAAACTCTCACTTTCATTTTTTTGTAAATAAATATAATCATTGACTACAATGTAATACACTTCAGTATATCTATATAGAGTAAATATACATAAATAGATCAATATATAATACTAAATCTGATACTTATCAGTATATAACCCATAAAATCAGAAATGTGATCTGTGTGTGGATCTGAAGTCTATTTTGTATCATTATTTGTTGACTAAGATGAGCCACACTAAGTGTGAGAGAAGGGGAGCCAAAGAACTGAAAGAAGCTGACAGTGTATTTCTAGTTTGCAACAGTTTCAGTTTCCTCTACTGGAATTACTGGAAAACTGCATTACATTTTATAATTTAACCTGGTGTTCCCTGACAGGCAGCACTAACCAAAACAATGAGCAAAATATACACATGTCATCAGAATACAACAAGATCACAAACTGAATGCCATCAGATAACATGAACTAAATCTGCAGGAAAACATGAGGTAAACTGAGCCCTCAGGTTCGTTAACAAAAGGAACTCCTGGAATATTCCTGCTATGAAGTTGTGTTTATTGTGCATAATGAGGCAGAACAAGACATTTCTTCACAGACCTCAGTGCACAAACGTGTTTACAGCTCAGCTTGGTTAATTAATTAAGGATGACACTTTGCATTGGCAGCACATGCTTTAGTGCTCTGGGAGTGTTTATAGCCCTGTGAGTTTAACACTTCATGACAGAGAGCTGCCCTTCATGGCAACAGAACTCACAGCAACAATGACTTTTATCAGTGTCTTCATATAGACACTTGTTGTGTGTACTTGTGGCGAGTAGCAAATAAATTAAAACAAGAAGATTTGTAATTTGACAGGGCACATATACAGCCCATCCCACAGCCTGCAAGCATCAGGCAGAAATCCTGACTCTGGAATCTAACTTATTTTTGAGGTTTTATTTAATACTTTCTGTTTAAAAAAGCATTGAAATAATCAATTCCTCACAAAGGTCGTATTTAATGGGAATCAAAATGACACCTTTGTTCTCAATCATGTTCCCTTTATTTAGAGAAACCCTGTACACTTGGTAGAGGGGCTGGTAGTTGGACACTGAGCTGTTCAGTTACAAGCTTGGAGATGTTCAGTCTGGGTTCAGATCAACACACAGTACAGGAACAAATGTGCTAAAGTGAGAAACACGAGCTCAGAATAGCCGTAAGATGGAGCAACTTCCACATCTTTGAACTAGAAACAGAAAAAAACAAAATAGCTTTTCTCTCAGCAGTGTTCTCCGTGATAGATAAGCAACAGTCTTTCAGGGCTTGTTACAGGGTAAAGGGGTCTTTGTACCTTTCAAGGTGTCTGGTGGTGCAGTCAGTCAGCTACAAAACTGCATTTAGGGCTCATCATCCTTCTCATATTATGACATATATTAAAATTGTTTGTGTTAAAATAAATACAATTTGCACCAGACAGAACTTAAGACTTGTGCCAGGCAAGAGTCCCTACTTCAAGATCATCTGAAAAGTCTTGATTCGAGCTCAGAGCTTGCTATTCTGTGGCTTTTAGGAAACATGGAGTTCCTGAGTGAAAAGTCCCTCAGTATAAAACTGCCTCTCCTGCTTATTGGGTGCATTTTAGAATAGAGAGATGGGCTCCCATTTATTCTGTGGCATCTGGGTGTGTAGGGATAGATCTAAGTGTAAGCTGTATTCTGTTTAGTTTAGAGGGAAGCTTATCTCTCCTTTGGCCGCTGTTGGCATTATTAAAGAGCCAGGTATTCAGTAGCAGCTTGAGGTTTTCTGGCTGGTCTGGGTGTAGGCCTAGTCTGTATACTTGTAAATACAGTAACTTGTGTTTTGTATGTTTATGATGTGTGTAGTGTACAGTTTGTATTGTCATTGTTAATATTTGTTTAACCCAGTGTGCCTGAATTTTTACTGTTTTCATCAAAACAGAAAATAAAGAATTTATGTAACTAATCATACCAACCACTCTGGTTAATTCTTTAAGAAATCCTTACAAGCTGGGGGTTATGATTATTTATTTTACTTATTGCTTTATTCGTTCACTCAATTCCTTTTATTCACCATATTTCAAATCCCCACCACTTGTAACAATACTCTATTTTTATGTCAGGACACCCAAAGAGCATGTTGCTCTGCAGGATTTAAGATGCTTCGGGGGTGAATGCAGTTATAGGGAAAATAGAACGGGATGTTATTCAGGGTTTGCACAAGATCAGTGAGTTCTGGAGGTGGAAACTTGTATTGTTTACACCTCCAAAATACCTTCTGCACATTTACTAAAACAAATAAAGCACTTCAAAACAAGTTTTGCTTTCTGAAAGAGTTCTTCACCTGTTAGCCAGCCCTGTCATTCTTTAAGGACACCATCCCTTTCTCCAGTGTGTGACAGTAAAGTGTAACAGCTTCCGCTGAAATATTGTGTCTAAAACATGTTGAATGAAGCCTGATGGGCTGCAGACATTATTCACAGTGAAAACAGAGAACACAGGAGAGGAATCAGGACTGATTGAAAATTCAATATCCCAAAAAGGTCTTAGATTATCAAATATTCAATGTCAAGATCTACAATTGGATGAAGGCTGCATATGGGGATAGAAATGGGAGTGAAAAGAGCTTTATTGAGAACAGGAGGCAACTCTTTACACACAGAAGTGTAGGTGTGTGGAACAAGTTGTCACAGTTGCAATGTTCAAGGCGTTTTTTATTCAAGAATATTCAAGATGAGCATCTTGAATCATCAAAAATCAGTAATTTATTTAGCTGTCACTATTAAGACAGCCTATTGATCCTGTGAAGCATTTTACTGCAGCAATCTAGATGAAGTGCAGGCTGAAAGGGCACAACAGCAGAAGTCTAGCTGAGATTTCAACCCACAGCCTTCCAATTAGCTAACTGTAACTGAAAAAGCAAGATGGACCACTGGTCTCCTCGTTAGTAATCTCTCTTGTGTCTCTGAGCAGCTTGGACCTTCTTTGTTCATTTTATCCAAGCAGTCAAGATGAGCATAAGCTCCATTTTGAAACTCAATATATAGGAATAGTTTTTCAAGCTGCATTTTCAGGTGAAAATATTTTTTTAAAGAAAATTTGTAGAGAGGAGGTTCCAGGAAATCTATTTTCATAGAAAATGAAATCACTTTCGTGCCACCATTTAGAGACCTAAATGTTTCTACCTGAAACCAGTTATTTCTTGTTCAATCTCTGGCTCTCCGGAACCACACACAAAGTGCTGGACTTGAAGAGGGACTTAATATTAGTGTCACTGAACATTAAGAAGAAGTGAAGGAGATTGCTGATGTTTTATAATGGCAACTTACATTTTGAGCTTTAATCCTTCATTCCTGCTGTGTCTGAACACACAGAGTCAAGTGCTGCTTTAACCAGACTCTCTTCACTCCACTCCATTCCAGCTGTGTTGAGTGGAATAAGGGCTCAGCCAGTTGTGTCTTTTCTGCTCTTTATAAAGCTGCTCTCTCTCTAGTCCTGCTGACTGGGAGTGTTCATGCTAAACTGCTCATCTTGCTCTGCCACAACACACAGCACCAAGCCTGTGTTTCCAGCACTGACTGGCTACAAGTGCCGCTGAACCCAGGAAGACAATTTGCATAGAAGAGACACTTTGCATTGGCAGCACATGCTTCAGTGCTCTGGGAGTGTTTCTAGCCCTGTGAGTTTAACACTTCATGAATGAGAGCTGCCCTAAATGGAAACAGAACCCACAGCAACAATGACCTTCGTCACCATTTTCCTCTGGACACTACTCATCTCTGCTCAGGGTATAATTAAGTACTTGTCTAGGTGTTGAATTAAACAGTTTTTTAATTTGTTTTGGAGTATAAATATTTTAGCATATTATGTAAACAAGCTTTATAGAACAGTGTAAAACAGCTAAAAGAAATTTAATCACTCGTGTAATTAAATTCCTACATTTACTGTGTTTTGTCTTATTTTCAGAATCCAGTGGACAGGTTACTGTGACTCAGACTCCAACAGTGAAATCTGTTCTCCCTGGACAGACAGTCACTGTGAGCTGTAAGACCAGTCCTGCTGTGTATAATAACAATCAATCAGCCTGGTACCAACAGAAAGCTGGAGAAGCTCCTAAACTCCTGATCTCTTATGCAACTACCCGTTATACTGGGATCCCAGAGCGCTTCAGTGGCAGTGGATCTGGGACTGACTTCACTCTGACCATCACAGGAGTCCAGGCTGAAGATGCAGCAGATTATTACTGTCAGAGTCACCACAGTGGTTATGTGTTCAAACTGTGTTACACAGCCATACAAAAACTTCCCTCAGCAGCCCTCTACAGTGACTGTAGTGCTGCAGCTGGGACCTGCTGCAGGTGCGCTTACGGATCAAGTTTATTTTGCTGTTATAAGACATCATTTAACATAGTATTATATAGTAATATATAGTAGCATATTATATCTCAATCATTTCAGGTGTGGGGCTGGAGAGAGAGATACTGATCTCATATCTCTGATATTCAAGGGGTTT
>JANTEY010020829.1:0-10016 GCA_026401145.1 Lepisosteus osseus
GCACTGGGTACAATTCTCTTCTTATTGACATAACTCACCCTGAACACAACAGGAGCCAAAACACAACAACACAGCAACTGCTGAAGGCCATACTAAGGTTAGAGAACAGGTGGATCAAGAGACTCAGCATGGGAGTCAGGAGGGAGCAGGTGCTAGAGCAGTGAAAGTGTACCTGAATATCAGTGCAGAAGTGTAACCACAACCAGAGGTATAAAATTAATTTCATGCAGTATATAACACATGGGATGATCTATGTTCTTAATGTGGCCAATGTTGTGTCTCCACCTGAAACAGCTGGACATCTGTGGGGAGCTGCCATATCAGTGCTTCCTCATAGTGGTCTATGACCTCAATTGAAAATGGCCAGAAGTAGCCTTCACAGGATCAGTCACAAGTCAAGCTGTCACAGACTTTCTGGAATCCCTCTTTACCCACTGAGAGCTGCCAGCTGTCATCACCACTGAAAATGGGAAATTGGTGTCTGGAGAGTATGAGTCTTTCTTGGCTGACCAAGGCATTCGACACAGACTGCTTTTTACAACCCAAAGGTGAGCAGGGGTGTGGAACAACTCAATCAGACTCTCAAGAGGAGACTCTCTGTTCCTTCTCAGCCGTGCTCCTCCGCACTCTCCTTCACTACAGTGCCACAAAGTACACCATGACTGGCAGCTCAGCAGCCTTCCTCATGTTTGGCTGCGAACTACAAATGCCCCTGGACAGGCTCCAGGTATATCCAGCTCCAACCCCTCTGGTGCGCACCCACAGCACCCACAGCACTGTAGCAAAATGCCAACGTCACATGAAAAGGCAGTATAACAGGTCACACAAGGTGACGCCACCAGCAATAGAATTGCTGTCCAGGATTGGGTCTGGATCTGAAGATCCAGTCCGGAGCACAAGCTCCAGTCTTTTTGGTCTTTTCCTTTAGGTTACAGAGCAGTTGGGTCCCGCCACCTTCTGCCTATTTGATGGGTCACGATGGCATACCAGCTGCCTCAGCAGAGTGACACCACTCACACACCCTGACGTTGAGGTCGAGGCTGTCCCTGTCGGACTCTCAGGTGAGGTCAACATCCCTGTGGAGCTGTTCGTTCCTGTGGGAGAGCAGCCCATAGCCCCTTCTCCACGGCCAGCCAGGGTCCATTCCAGACCAGCCTGGCTTAAAGGCTTTATAACTGACTTTTCATTGCCTTTATTGTGATTGCCAGCTCTACCTCTGGCAGTCCTTTTCACTGTCTCGAAGAACTATGTTTGTTTCATTTTCTGAAGGGGGGGGATGTCATGTCGCAAACAACTTTGTTTGGGGTTTACGATGCCGTTGTGTTTATGGTTCAGGGGGTTACTGCTTTACGACACTTAAGTTTTTGCCATTCTGTGTCAGAGTTTATGCACAATAAAGAGCAGACCTGTCCGCCTCAGAACCTGCTTTCCCACGGTGTAACAGTACAGACCACGTTACACTATGAAATTTCTCAAAAACAAAAAACATAGAGAAACAAATAAAAACAAAAAACATTTACTATAAAGGGATGCACTGAGTCTTAATTAAAAAAATAGCGTGCTTGTTGAGAGGAGAGAGGATGAATTCCCAAAATGTTATTTCAGTAACATTTTTTAAAATTCTTTTTTTTAAATAAATGTGTTTGTTAATACTGTATGGTAAAGTCAAAGTCAGAAAAAAACAAGTTTATCCATGATTACTTGGTAAAATAGATTGAGTCCTTTGTACAATAAATCAAACGGTCTGGTGAGAATAATCTGTATCCTGTGTCCACTGTTCTCAGCTGTAAATCATCAGGCACTTTACTTACAGTCTCTGACGATCGAGAAACTTGCTGCCTCTTCACTGCGATCTGCAGATTCTGAGTTTTTTTAGAATGAATGTGGATGCCTCGCACAATGTTCAATCTATCCAGACATTTTTCCAATCCTAATCCAGTCCCTTCTTTTCCCGATAATCTCTCACTTTTTCCTCTGGCAGTTAATTAAATTTAAACTCACTCCTCCGAGCTCACTAGACGATCTGTATACTCTGGATCTCTCCACATCTCTCCACAGTGCTGTCATGATACTCGCTCTCCAGCTGTTTTCTCTCGGGACACGTACAGTAGCCTTGGACCCCCTCCAGTTCAATGAGCACAGTACATGTTTATTTAACCCGGTTGAACTACAATATAGCTTGTATTTCACCTGAACACATTCACATTAATACGTAATGTTCATATTTAATATTCATATTCACATATTGTACTAAAACGGCAACAAAAATGACATATTCAAAACTACATAAATTCACACAGGGAACAGACAGACTCTGATGGATCCGAAACAGACACAAACTACTTGTCACTTCTTTCTTTCTACTGTCTTATTTTAGGAGTAAGCGATAAAGCTCAGTTGAGAGAAGAACAACAATTATTCTCTAGTTATCTTGGCCACTCTAATGGCGACCACTGGTGTTGTATTACTTTTTCTCCACTGTGTCACTGAGATAAATCTGTACAGGCTTTCCCAGGCAGGCTGTATCCCCACACAAGTTTCCAGGGAGAGACACAGGGGAAATCACATGACTTGGGAACCTGCTGTAAATTTCATTAACATTGATACAGTTGGATTTAATTGTTGTCCGTGTATATCAGAGTATATTCTGATATTTTATGCAATACTCTAGGTGGTAAAAACACCATATTCTAGGGTAATCTGAGCTCTGTTTCGTGCAGCACACGAGGCAGACTCAGTACACAGACATTAAGTTGCCCCAGGGGGGAGACATCAGCACCAAGAACAGCAACAGTCCACAAATTTTAACTGTCACTCTGCTAAAACTACTATTATAACATAAAAGAGGAAAACACGTTTGTTTTTATCATCCTTTCATTTAGCAGTATTCACGAGGCAAAGTTAAACAGTTCTCCTTTTAGCTGATTCAGTCTGTTTTAGAAATGTCTTTTGGCCACACATTTAAAAACCAACTTCATACCTAAAAATAACATAATCTAGATCTTAACCTGTGTAAATTAACTCTAGTGAATTTGGGCCCTGTTTATTCTCCCAGACCCACCTAGCTATCGTACATTTCATAAAAGAAGCACCTTTGACTGAGATGTCCTCCTTTTTCTAGGTTTTCTTATATCTTGAAGTATTAGGTGTTTAGAATATATGATATTTTATAATGTATTTGGATATAATGTGGAATGTGTTTTTTCTGTTATTTTTCCCCTTGATATTTTCAAGGGATAGGTGGTGACAATTTGGTATAAAAAGGGGTAGTAAAGCTAAGTCTACTCAGTCTTGTTGGAAAGCACAACAGAAGCAAAAGTTTCAGGTAGCTCAGCTAGTAGAGCATGAGACTTGCAACATCAGGGTAGTAGGTTTGTGTCCCACAACAGGCAACATGGGAGCATGGCTGACAACCTTGTCCCGTAAAAACCTGATGTTATGAAACAGCAACAGGAAAAAGTTGCTGCCCCTTGTGCCAACGGTGGCATGTAAAAGAGGTCACTGGTCAATATTTATATGATCTTTCAGTGAGGGGCAGCATGATGGTGCAGGAGTTAGCAATGTTACCTTGAGTTCAGTTCCTTGGTACTATCTGAATGGAGTTTGCATGTTCTCCCCAAATTAGTGTGGGCTTTTTTCCAGGTGGTTTCCGCCCACAGTCTAAAAACACACTAATACTGTAGGTTAATTAACGTCTGGGAGAAAACTGCCCTGGTCTGTGTGCCTACAGTATATCTATGTGATCTGTGATGGACTGGTGTCCAGACCAGGGTGTATCTTGCCTTGTGCCTGTTGCTTGCTGAGTTGGGCTCTGGACCCCATGTGACCCTGTACTGCAGTGGTTCCCAGTCCTGGTCCTGGTGACCCACACACCTGTTGGGTTTTGTTCCAGCCGAGCCCTCAGTTACACAATCCAACTTTTTCATTGATCTAATAAAAAGATTAATTTGAAATATTTGTTTCCATGTGTTAAACTTTGTTGGAGCAAACAAGTCTGAACAGTCCAAGATGGAAAACCGGGGGGCAGTCCAGGGTCCATGTGCCGGGAGATCCATCTGGGACAGACAGGGTTAAAATCCGAAAGGGGATCCAGAACAGGAACAGGGAGTAAAAACCAGGGTAACAAGGCCAGGCGCTCAGAGCCACAGACTCGGATTGTCAGGATGCCGTTCTGAAGCCTATGCCATCGGGTCTCTCCTGGACCCGCTGGTAGGTGGGCTTCTGGGCTTCCATCTTCCAGTGCTAAGCCAGGAATAGTGAGAGCACCAGTCTTAAATAAGGAGACAGAACAGGGGGCAGGTGCATGTAATTAACTAAAATACGAAAGGGCCGGAGCGCCCTTAAGAGGATGGATGACTAATTATCAAATCAAGGTGGGATGGAATGAAAAGCAACAGGTATGTGGGTCAAACACTGCTGTACTGGACAGTGTGAATACGGAATGGGTGGATTATTATTTTTATTGTTACCTGAAGTTACTCTCGAAGTGTTTGTAGAATCTAAAGGTAATAGTTAACACCTGGCTGCTTTCAACATTTACGGTTCTTGGCAACTGGGTTGTTCGCTGAGTATAAGATGACTTGAAACACCTTGGTTTACCTTGGTTAATTAAGTTCTGGGTAAAAGATTCAGTGTCAATCACTAGTCCAGGAATACAGCACACAGTGGCAGGTAGAGGGAGGAGAGACGGAAAGAGTCTCCAGAGGGAGAATGAAAGAATGCAAGAGCTCCTTGTGTTGATCTGCCTTCAAGACCAGGTTCCAGTTCAGTATTTAAACCTTGGTAAGAGTGCTTGCTATTCTGTGCTTTTTAGGAAAATAATTTTCTGTATTGAGAAACCTTAAGTTAAAAATAGAATCTCTTATTTAGTGGATGTATTTTTTGGATTATGGAAATATAATCCCATTCACTTTGTAGCATCCTTAAGATTATGTTTAGTTCAGAAGGCAGCCTTTCTCTGCTGCTGGCCTCTGTAGACATTCTTTAGGTTTTGCATAATTAGAATCACTGTTGTGGGATTTTCAGATTGGTCAGGATGTAGGACATATTCTGTTACACTTCATGACTGACCCCTATAATTCAAACATCACAACAGTGACTTGTATTAACCCAAATTACAGCAGTGAAGAACAGAACAAACATGAAAGTTAGGATGATCGATCACAAGTACTGGTGCTCAACCTAGTCTAATGCCTCTCTTGGTCTAGTGAAACGACACCAGTGAACTGTAGCATTTTGTTCTGCACTGCTGAACTGCACTGCTGCTCTCTCCACTCTGAGCTCTGAACCTGTCTGCTTCTACTTCCTCTGCAACAGCCTATAATAGAGGGGACCCCATCTCTCACTTTTTTCACTGCATGTTTTGAGTCTGTGGTCACTCTCCCTTCTCTGGTCTCTAGGTTTCTCCCTTCCCCAGTGACCATTACAATCATTGTAATAAAAAGGGCAATTAAACCCTCTTTAATTAGAATCGAATCCTTGTCTCTTGTCTCTTCTGTGTCAGCTTTCAGTTGCCGAAATCAGAAATCAGAGAGTTGTTCATCACAATACAAACCCAGTAATCTGGAGACCACCAACAAACCAAAATAAAAATACTTTCTGGTTCATAACAAGAGGGCAATGGGTTAAATTCAAGTTAATTTCACACATATCCCCTTCTTTGCCAGCTAATTTACCACTGACCTCCTGCAACTGATTACAGGAAACTGGGAGCCCAACCAAGATCACTAACTGATCTACACTACTAGACAGAAGGTCTTGCAAGCAGCCTGGACAACCAAAGGATTTACTGTAAATACAACAGTGCTAGCATGTACATTGAACAGGGCTTTTCTGCTAACTGACAAAATGAATGACATCAGTACAGACCCATCTGAAAACAGCTGAAAGATGAGCACATTAAATCCTACATTCTCTTCCCAGCCAGACACAGTCTTTAAGAGAATGGGATAAGAATGTATGAAGCAGTGCAGTGTCAACAGGCCTGGAGGAATTTGGGATTTGGGATGAGTAACCCAACAGCCTGGACTGGAAGGAGCAACTGACAGCTTGATACTGGATCACACAGAGCTCACAGAGGAGTCAGAGAAAAATAGAAAGAGATCGGCAGCATCATCAAGGAATTTCAAGATCTACTTCAATGTCTTCAGAGACAAGAGAATCAAGAAGATGAGTTGAGCGTATGCCCATATGAGTAATCTAAAGAATACCTACACAAACAACATCATTTGGAAGTATATGTTTTCTAGGCTTGTTTTTTTTCTCTAGTCTAAACAGTAGATGTAATAGTTAATGCAGAAAACAAACTGTTAAAAGACAAGGGAACAATGTGTAGTTCCATGTTTATTGTTGTTATTCAGTTAAAACGGAAAGGGGACAGCATGATTTTTTCTTTCAAACCCTGAAGACAAGGAGGACACATAAGTTTAAAATGAGTATCCTGATTTAAGCTCTTAAATGTTAGTTTATGCTATTTAAGATAAGATTATCTCTCTTGGATTGGTTTTACTATTTGAATAAGGACTGCATGATTACGGGGGAGGAGGAAAGAAACATGCTTGTAAAGATGGTAAAAGGTGACATTGAGAGACATTTAAAAACTGAATAAAGTATAGTTCACAAAATTCATAAACTATAACATAATTATAAACTATATACTGTAAAATACATATTTAGAAATCAAAATGTAAAAATATTATAGTCATTCTAAAGCTGACAGCGGTGGACAGGGTGGTGCTTCTCAGATTATTTGTTCTGGCTTGAAAGCAGGTCAGTTGATTTCTATTCCTCACCAGCCTGTTTGAACAGCAGCTCTCCTGGGAGGAAGCATCTCATGCAGTGGGTGTAGAGAATCATGCACGTTCTTCATCAGCTGCACTGCTGCTTGTTCTCACCTGCTGTGTAGTGGTGGGAGTGATGATTTTCACAGCCCTTTACTGCACTTTATCTAACAGTGCATCCAAATCACCCTCTTATTACCACCTACTAGAAAGACTCAAGTCCTGACCAGAGTTGTGCAAACAGTAACCAGGTTCTCAGCATGTCTGACTAAGACAGTAATACAGATGCATCCATTCAAAGTGCACGGCACAGATACGTACCGGAGGTAATTGGCTACGGCCTTGTGCATTGTGACGCGCATTGACGCAAAATACCGCGGTATGTGATTGGTTGACCGACAGGGGCACTCGTGGTGCATTGGTCGGTCGTAGAAAGATTTAAATGTCTTAACTGTGCCCGTTTTAGTATTGAATATTTATATGGAATTTTACCACTGAAGGGAAATCTTAGTAGATGAGCATAAAAAGAATAGGAGCATACTGTAACGCGTGTGAAGACCATAAACGATATTAATTTTGGAACATAAACTTACAGTATATGGCTGGTTTCGGTACTTTAAAGAAAAAATACACACCAGTATTCCATTTCTCCCTAAACATTTTAAGCATCGAAGTCTTTAACTAACGTGATATCGGAGTCAACAAGCATACTTTTAGAATTTGATTAAAAGGGAATATAATATGGAATAGCGTATCTAAAGAAATTAATAACAATATAATTATATTCATGTACCGCAACACAAGCCGGAATCCAGCCGGAGCCATGACTTTTTTTTTTAACAAACATTTCTTTGAAAAAATAAAACGTTTCCCTGGGTCAGAGATTAAATAAAACTTCACTCGCACCAAACAAATTTATATTTCTAAATATCACAACATGATCGAATTTAAGTCATTTTAATTACAATGAATAGTCACCTATGCGTAACAATATAAACATTTATATTGATTTAAATCGCATTTAAATCTCCTTTATTTAAAACCCATAAATAAAGCTGATACTGTTTAGACTTTTAATTATTTAAAACTGTATTACAGCAGCACAATGCACAATGCAATGTAAATTGCTATCTTTGTCGTTCTGGGTAATAATGTTCACCTCTCTGTCCAGCAAATTAACAATAGTAATAATAATGAACTTTATTGTATATAGCGTCTTTAAAGGTGGCTCTTCAAAGCACTTTACAGGATAAAAACAATAACAACAATAATGTTAGGCTTTGCGAACGATTTTTTTTTTTAAGAAATACAAAATTAGATATAATGATGTGTTCCGGCTTAGACATTAACGAAGAGCATAACGAAGGTCATAAAGGTCATAAACGATATTAATTTTGGAACATCAACATATTATGTAAACTGTACGTTGCTGTTATTGGTATTTTAAAGAAAAAATACTGTAAAATCCTGGGTTCGGTACAATGTTTCAGGCATTCATGTGAAGGACAACAGAGCTTTCACTGGCCAATTATCAAACTTTATTGATAAAACAAAAACAAAAGCTATCCGACCAAGCCAGAAGAAGACAAAAAGAATAACGGCACAGAGCGAGCTTGCATTCTCTCCTCAGCCGTCCACACCACACTTTTCCCTGGGTCAGAGATTAAATAAAACTTCACTCGCAGCAAACAAATTACCACACACTGAACACTGAACATGTTGACCCAAATATGTCTTACAATACTTTTATGGTACATTACTTTGCTAAAATGTATTTAAAAATAAAAATGATTACAAAAGCCATCAGAGAGAGAGACACACACAGTTCTTCATTGTCAAAAAGTAATTGTTTTTTACTTTGTCAGCACCCAGACAAACACAAATGTGTTGTTAATGGAATGCTTTTATTCATTCTTAATCAAACTCACAAGTTGTCATCTGCTGTTGAAGCTCTGTGAGACTAGACTCACACATGGCTAGACTTGACTATTTAACCATGAGATTATGTTTATGTTTATTAATCTTCCTTGTTATGCACTGAAAATGATAAGCACCCCGAACACGGGGGCGGCGTAGCGGTCAGCTCTGGCTTTCCCATCTATACCGATGCACTTCAAGTACAACCCCCCTCTCTGCGGGAGTGCTGGCTGTGATGAATTAAACCGGTTTCACAGGTATTTTCAAAGTAGAAAGGGGCGAGATTTCCAGCGAAAGACACCTCCCCCCCTCCAAAACCCAGTAAGTACAGTACTTACTAGTTAAGAAAGCTAGGCTCCTCAATGAAATCGCTTTAACATGCTAATGCGTTGGTGTAACAGTCCGGGCGTGGCAAGCTTCTAATGACTCCCGACTACAGCGAAAGGAACCCTTCTTTCATTGGAAGACAATGAACATATTCTACCCATACAAAAAAGTTTTTTTCAAGTCAATTGAGTGTCCATAATATTGCAGTATGTGAAAAGACCATGGGCATTCTTCCTCCCCCATACATTCTCAGAGTAGAATATAATTTATTATTAGCACAATTTATTACAGTGCTAAATTTAATATTATTGATTACTAATAATTTATGCTAACACCTAGCTTTCTTAACTAGTAAGTACTGTACTTATTGGGTTTTGGAGGGGGGGGGGGTGTCTTTTGCTGGAAATCTCGCCCCCTTCTACTTTGAAAATACCTGTGAAACCGGTTTAATTCCATATTAAATTCCATATTAATTCCATATTTAATTCCTTCACTTCTGCATAAGCTTTCTGGAGGAACAGTGGATGGGATGCGGCTCTTTCTGGGAATACTGCAAATTCACAGGTGCCTGACTTGAGGGAATTCACATTATCATATTCACATATCACCCCCCCCCCTCTCTCTCTTGCTTGCCCTCCCCCCTGTGTATTGTCTGTTTAGGGCAAGCGAGAGAGAGTGTCCTGTCGTTTGACAAAACAAGGCTCGCCAGATAATATGAAACGAAACCTGTTTTTCTAGCTTTTAAAGTCATGCAATGTGTAAGCAGGAACACATCATTATATCTTACATATGAAAAATACATAATATAGCTCCTAAACAAACGCAAACGTATTTTTAATAAAATGCTTTTATTCACTCATAATCTGACAACTTCGGGAAGTCTAAGGAAGGACTAAGAAAATTGTCATCTGTTGTTGAAGCTCTGTGAGCTCGATGACTTTGAGACCACTTGTTATCCCAAGTTATTTGAATCACCACAATTCAAATAGAGAA
>JANTEY010020829.1:21317-33425 GCA_026401145.1 Lepisosteus osseus
ACAAATTTTAACTGTCACTCTGCTAAAACTACTATTATAACATAAAAGAGGAAAACACGTTTGTTTTTATCATCCTTTCATTTAGCAGTATTCAGTTAAACAGTTCTCCTTTTAGCTGATTCAGTCTGTTTTAGAAATGTCTTTTGGCCACACATTTAAAAACCAACTTCATACCTAAAAATAACATAATCTAGATCTTAACCTGTGTAAATTAACTCTAGTGAATTTGGGCCCTGTTTATTCTCCTAGACCCACCTAGCTATCGTACATTTCATAATAGAAGCACCTTTGACTGAGATGTTCTCCTTTTTCTAGGTTTTCTTATATCTTGAAGTATTAGGTGTTTAGAATATATTATATTTTATAATGTATTTGGATATAATGTGGAATGTGTTTTTTCTGTTATTTTTCCCCTTGATATTTTCAAGGGATAGGTGGTGACGATTTGGTATAAAAAGGGGTAGTAAAGCTAAGTCTACTCAGTCTTGTTGGAAAGCACAACAGAAGCAATAGTTTCAGGTAGCTCAGCTAGTAAAGCATGAGACTTGCAATATCAGGGTAGTTGGTTTGTGTCCCACAACAGGCAACATGGGAGCATGGCTGACAACCTTGTCCCGTAAAAACCTGATGTTATGAAACAGCAACAGGAAAAAGTTGCTGCCCCTTGTGCCAACGGTGGCATGTAAAAGAGGTCACTGGTCAATATTTATGGTCTATATGATCCTTCAGTGAGGGGCAGCATGATGGTGCAGGAGTTAGCAATGTTACCTTGAGTTCAGTTCCTTGGTACTATCTGAATGGAGTTTGCATGTTCTCCCCAAATTAGTGTGGGCTTTTCTCCAGGTGCTCTGGTTTCCTCCCACAGTCTAAAAACACACTAATACTGTAGGTTAATTAACGTATGGGAGAAAACTGCCCTGGTCTGTGTGCCTACAGTATATCTATGTGATCTGTGATGGACTGGTGTATCCTGCCTTGTGCTTGTTGCTTGCTGAGTTGGGCACTGGACCCCATGTGACCCTGTACTGCAGTGGTTCCCAGGCCTGGTCCTGGTGACCCACACACCTGTTGGGTTTTGTTCCAGCTGAGCCCTCAGTTACACAATCCAACTTTTTCATTGATCTAATAAAAAGATTAATTTAAAATATTTGTTTCCATGTGTTAAACTTTGTTGGAGCGAACAAGTCTGAACAGTCCAAGAGGGGAAACCGGGGGGCAGTCCAGGGTCCATGTGCCGGGAGATCCATCCGGGACAGACAGGGTTAAAATCCGAAAGGGGATCCAGAACAGGAACAGGGAGTAAAAATCAGGGTAACAAGGCCAGGCGCTCTGAGCCACAGACTCGGATTGTCAGGATGCCGTTCTGAAGCCTATGCCATCGGGTCTCTCCTGGACCCGCTGGTAGGTGGGCTTCCAGGCTTCCATCTTCCAGTGCTGAGCCAGGAATAGTGAGAGCACCAGTCTTAAATAAGGAGACAGAACAGAGGGCAGGTGCATGTAATTAACTAAAATACGAAAGGTCCGGAGCGCCCTTAAGAGGATGGATGACTAACTATCGAATTAAGGTGGGATGGAATGAAAAGCAACAGGTATGTGGGTTAAACACTGCTTTACTGGACAGTGTGAATAGGGAATGGGTGGATTATTATTTTTATTGTTACCTGAAGTTACTCTCGAAGTGTTTGTAGAATCTAAAGGTAATAGTTAACACCTGGCTGGTTTCAACATTTACGGTTCTTGGTAACTGGGTTGTTTGCTGAGTATAAGATGACTTGAAACACCTTGGTTTACCTTGGTTAATTAAGTTCTGGGTAAAAGATTCAGTGTCAATCACTAGTCCAGGAAGACAGCACACAGTGGCAGGTAGAGGGAGGAGAGACGGAAAGAGTCTCCAGAGGGAGAATGAAAGAATGCAAGAGCTCCTTGTGTTGATCTGCCTTCAAGACCAGGTTCCAGTTCAGTATTTAAACCTTGGTAAGAGAGCTTGCCATTCTGTGGTTTTTAGGAAAATAATTTTCTGTATTGAGAAACCTTAAGTTAAAAATAGAATCTCTTATTTAGTGGATGTATTTTTTGGATTATGGAAATATAATCCCATTCACTTTGTAGCATCCTTAAGATTGTTTAGTTCAGAAGGCAGATTTCTCTGACATTGTTTAGGTTTTGCATAATTAGAATCACTGTTGTGGGATTTTCAGATTGGTCAGGATGTAGGACATATTCTGTTACACTTCATGGCTGACCCCTATAATTCAAACATCACAACAGTGACTTGTATTAACCCAAATTACAGCAGTGAAGAACAGAACAAACATGAAAGTTCGGATGATCGATCACAAGTACTGGTGTTCAACCTAGTCTAATGCCTCTCTTGGTCTAGTGAAACGACACCAGTGAACTGTAGCATTTTGTTCCTTCACAATGTGGAACTGCACTGCTGCTCTCTCCACTCTGACCTCTGAACCTGTCTGCTTCTACTTCCTCTGCAACAGCCTATAATAGAGGGGACCCCATCTCTCAATTTTTTCACTGCATGTTTTGAGTCTGTGGTCACTCTCCCTTCTCTGGTCTCTAGGTTTCTCCCTTCCCTAGTGACCATTACAATCATTGTAATAAAAAGGGCAATTAAACCCTCTTTAATCAGAATTGAATCCTTGTCTCTTGTCTCCTCTGTGTCAGCTTTCAGTTGCCGAAATCAGAGAGCAGAGTTGTTCATCACAATTCAAACCCAGTAATCTGGAGACCACCAACAAACCAAAATAAAAATACTTTCTAGTTCATAACAAGAGGGCAATGGGTTAATTTCAAGTTAATTTCACACATATCCCCTTCTTTGCCAGCTAATTTACCACTGACCTCCTGCAACTGACTACAGGAAACTGGGAGCCCAACCAAGATCACTAACTGATCTACACTACTAGACAGAAGGTCTTGCAAGCAGCCTGGGCAACCAAGGGATTTACTGTAAATACAACAGTGCTAGTATGTACACTGAACAGGGCTTTTCTGCTAACTGACAAAATGAATGACATCAGTACTGTTACGATCCCTGCCTCCCGGCAACGGAGGAGGCAGAAGTAGGCGTAGCCCCTATCCATCAGTGCACCTATTAGTTCTCCCATTCACCACCACACCCCCGTCTCATCCTACTTAAACACCTGTCCTTCCCTACCTCGTTGCTCAGTATTGTTTTTTCCTTTCGAGCTTCCCGGTTGCGCTACTCCTACTTCTACCCCATGTTCGTCTTGGCTTTTGGTTTGCGGCTTTTCCCTTTGGACTTCGGCTTTTTGGATCTCGGTTTGGCTTGGTTTCTTTTACTCTGTTTCGGATCACTGGCTACCCCTGGATTATTGGATTGATCTACTAACTACGACTTCGGATCACGCTTCGGCTTTGGTACTCGTTCCCTTTCGGATATCTGGCTTCCCCTGGACTCTCGGCTCGTTCCTACGATTACGGCTTGCTTTCGGATTACGGCTTGGCTTTGTTCGCTCCTGCAAGTGGGTTCACTCACTGGTTCGGTCCCTCATACCGAATCCCTAACAAGTACAGACCCATCTGAAAACAGCTGAAGGATGAGCACATTAAATCCTACATTCTCTTCCCAGCCAGACACAGTCTTTAAGAGAATGGGATAAGAATGTATGAAGCAGTGCAGTGTCAACAGGCCTGGAGGAATTTGGGATTCGGGATGAGTTACCCAACAGCCTGGACTGGAAGGAGTAACCGACAGCTTGGTACTGGATCACACAGAGCTCACAGAGGAGTCAGAGAAAAATAGAAAGAGATCGGCAGCATCATCAAGGAATTTCAAGATCTACTTCAATCTCTTCAGAGACAAGAGAATCAAGAAGATGAGTTGAGCGTATGACCATATGAGTAATCTAAACAATATCTACACAAACAACATCATTTGGAAGAATATGTTTTCTAGGCTTGTTTTTTTTCTCTAGTCTAAACAGTAGATGTAATAGTTAATGCAGAAAACAAACTGTTAAAAGACAAAGGGAACAATGTGTAGTTCCATGTTAATTGTTGTTATTCAGTTAAAACGGAAAGGGAACAGCATGATTTTTTCTTTCAAAACCTGAAGACAAGGGGGACACATAAGTTTAAAATGAGTATCCTGATTTAAGCTCTTAAATGTTAGTTTATGCTATTTAAGATAAGATTATCTCTCTTGGATTGGTTTTACTATTTGAATAAGGACTGCATGATTACGGGGGAGGAGGAAAGAAACATGCTTGTAAAGATGGTGACATTGAGATACATTTAAAAACTGAATAAAAGTATAGTTTACAAAATTCATAAACTATAACAATTCATAAGCTATATAGTGTAAAATACATATTTAGAAATCAAAATGTAAAAATATTATAGTCATTCTAAAGCCTGACAGAGGTGGAAAGGGTGGTGCTTCTCAGATCTCAGAGCATCTCATGCAGTGGGTGTAGAGATTCATGCATGTTCTTCATCAGCTGCACTGCTGCTTGTTCTCACCTGCTGTGTAGTGGTGGGAGTGATGATTTTCACAGCCCTTTACTGCACTTTATCTAACAGTGCATCCAAATCACCCTCTTATTACCACCTACTAGAAAGACTCAAGTCCTGACCAGAGTTGTGCAAACAGTAACCAGGTTCTCAGCATGTCTGACTAAGACAGTAAGAAGTGGAGCCACTTTAAGGCTTCTGTCACTGCTCCACATGTACAGTATGTTGACCCTGAGTTTTGAGTCTAAATGGAACCCAAGATACTTGGTAGTAGTGACAACAGGAACTTCCTGTCCTCCTAAAATAAAGAGCAGCAGGTCCCTTAAAAAACAAATCCACAGACTTTCCATTCAGCAGAATTTTACTGGAAGAGCCCACTTGTCAGTGGACATACTGTATCAGCTCGAATACTGGACAATGGTGTGTCCTGGGACAGCCCAACTTCAACAACACATCCTGAGTGTTAATATGGACAGTGCTTTGGGTGGGCATGTGGAGGAGGAATAGATATGGAGAAATCTCACCCCCTTTAGGTACAACTGGGTTTTGTTCCAGCTGAGCCCTCAGTTACATAATCACATGAGGTCAGTGTTGTGGAGACATTCAGCTGACTCTGTGCCAGCATGTCTTCTGACCAGGGCCTAAAGTACCATTAGGCATAATTGTTTTGTTTCTTGGAAAGTTTGTCTTCAGTGTCCCCAGTGTGAATGTTTATATCTGGGTAAGTTATTAGAAATGATCGTTTCCTGATTAAGGAACTTAATAAAGCCACATTTGTTAAAACTTTATTCTTTTCCAGATCATTTAAGTAAAACATTTCTTTTAGGTCAGTGGTTACTGTGCATGATGTTGGAATTTTTCAGGCTTCTATCATGTGTCTCTCAGCTCCGTGAAGTTTCCCCCCACCCAGTCAATGTCCCCCACAACCCCCAAGGTTGTGATCAATGTTTTGATGGTTGCATTAATTTAGTACATCACAGGTGTATGACTCACTATATTAAGTGATAAAGAATAGAATCTGGGTTGTTTTCACCACTCTATTAACTGTTATAACAGATACAAAGTTGAAATATCTTAAACCTACTGTGTTTCACTCCTCCGTTTGAGATCACAGTGTGCCCAGTGGGTGTTGTTTTGATTTACTGCAGGTAGTGGGGATGTAACATATTTGGGGGCATGTCTGGCATCTTTGATTCATTTTGCATTTTGTGCATCCAGGAGATTTTTTTTGCAGATGTAGATTTTCATTGAGTGATCCATTTATTTTAAAGAGATATGTGTCAACAAAGTTTTAAAATTTTGTGACATTTAACGGTGCTGCCCAGTCTTTTTTGTTCTTGCAAATATTTTGTATTTTCTGGACCAGACATTCTGTGACTCCAGTGTGTTACTGCAAGGCATAGAGAAGGAGTATTTTCACTACTTCCTGTGCATTTACAATCTCATTTAATTATTGGATTTGTTAAGGTAGAGACATGACTACCCTTCCAATTAAAGGTAGCTTATAGTCTGGGAAATAACATGGCTTGTGGGAGAGTGTTGCCTCTCTTGAAAGTTTTAGATAAACCAGAACTTGTGAGCAATTGGGATCGACTGGCACACGTGCCCTGAGGTGTTTTCTGTGTGCTGTCATATGCTCACATACTTGCACCTGGAACTTGCAAAGGTTTGTCTGTTTATGACACTTTTGTAGCTGCTTCAGTTAGGGAGGATAAGATTTCTCTGACTTCTCCAGCTTCTCAAACTCTGAGCTGTGGTTGTAACGTATTCCGCATGCACTCACAGACGCCATCACATTCCCACGCGCACCAATTTAAACAGGCGCCCACGCCACAATTAATCTTCCCATCGCCTTTCACTCCCATCACTACTTTAACCCTCCTGTTTTCCCTTACCATCGTTTCTTATTTTGGATTCTCCCTGGAGCTCCCTAGTGCGTGTATGCTCCTTTGTAAGCTTGTTCTCTCCCTTACTTCCTGACTCTCACTAGATTCTGACCATGTTTCTGACCACGAAGGGCAGGATGGGAAGAGTAGCCAAAGGGGAAATTGAGGGCTACTGGCCAGCACGGGATGACCATCTGGTGCAGTTGCTCATTGTTGTGGGTTTGTCTTGTGTATCAGTCCTAGTCTCTGCCTAAGCTGCTCCTTCCTCCTCCTGCTACTGCAGAGTATCAGACATGAGCTCTTTCTCACTTTATACCTCAGCTGCTCCTCTCTTCTACCGCGTCTCCTACTCTACAATTGTTTACTGTCTGTGCCTCCTCCTTTCTGACTCTCCTTTCAGTGCCTCCTCCTCTTCTTCTGTCTTCTGTCTGTGTCCTTCTCTGATACTGTTACATGCCTGTCTTTTCCTCTCCTTTTATCTACTATCAATGCCTTCTTTCTTCTTTCATATTGTTTACTGTGTTTCCTCTTCTTCTATTGTCTCCTGACAATATCTTCTCCTCTCCTTATGTCTTCCATCAGTGTCTGCTCCTCTCCTATTGTCTCTTGTCTATGTCTTCTCCTCTCCTGTGTCTCCTGTATTTGTCTCCTTCCAATTTTCTGCTTTTAGTGTCTTCTTCTCTTCTACTGTTGCCTGTCTGCTTTTCCTCCTCCCCTACTGCCTCCTAAATAGAGATGATTAAATCTTCCAGTAGATGACCAGCCAATGAGCAACATCCAGAGCCGGGAAAGACTGGGTTTTACATTTTGATTAGATTTTAAATTTACTGCACAGCTGATTTTTGGTGCTCTGCTCTCTCAATCCGACTGGCATTCTGACAGCTTTACCAACCTCGTGATCCATTGTCTGATTCTCAGGACTGTTCTCCAAGATACCAGGCTGACAGTGGCCCCATATATAAACATTTCTCTACACAAAGAAAATCTTGTGACTTGAAGATAACTATTACTTTGCTAATCACTGTTATATTTTCATCAGTACACCTAATTATCCCCAAGTACAACAAAATGCAAACCAAGATTGACTTGATTGGACCCAAGTCCAAATTTGGAGCTTTTCAAATTCATACACAAACTGTGAAGCAGTTGCTGAATGAATAATGTCACATTATAGATCAAAAAGAGATAACTTTTGATAATGTTTAGTTCACAAAAGTGAATCATAATTTAAAGGTTTTAGAGTATCTCAATGTTGAATAATGTGTGAAACTGATTAACATAAGAAGGCCGACCATAACTCCGGGGGGCAGAAAGTAATAGTCACCGTTTAACCCTCAAGTGAACTGTCAACCATTTTGTATTATATTGATTGTTTCGTATATACTATATAAGCGTATATAAACTTATATAAATGTTTGTTTAATAAGCATACAATTTAATATGAAACAAATGTGTACATCTTATATTTCAAATATGTGTGCTTCTTATTCTGTCCAATGGCTTTCTCATAGCAATAAAGCTGTCGTGCAATTTACTGTTACAATTTAAAATTGACCCGGTAAATTTAAACACCATATTATTATGCTCTACATTTGTCTCCCATGTCTTTGCAAATATTTTAGTCCATTTCTTCAAAGTGAGAGCTATGAATTAAAATCATACTTACCTAAGGGTGTTTGTTATCTTTGCCATAGGCATCAATATCCGTACACATTCCTCTGATGTAGCATATTTACTCATGTCAAAGACATCAATCTCTTTCTCAGACAGCAGTGAAAAATAGGTGAGTGCTGAACACTGGGAAGGTGAAAGTCTTTGTCTTGAACGTTTTACTTTATACAGAGTCACATTGAACTCATCTATTAAAGACTTCTCTTTCAGTTCACTCAGACAGTGGAAAAGGTTGATGCATCTTTCAAGAGAGGAAGTTTCTCTAATGAGTTTCTTGATGAATCCTGCTGTTTCCTGTATGTCACTGGAGTGATCTTGTGTGTGTGACAGGAATCCCTTCAAAAGCTCCTGGTTGTTCTTCATTTCCATTCCCAGAAGGAATCGGACAAAAAGATTAAGGTGGCCATTTCTGCTCTGGATGGCTCTTTTCAGCGCATTTTTATTCAGAGTGAGCTTAGATTTTCTTTTTAAAGTGGAAGTCTTATCATTTTTGTTAAGTGGGTTAAAATTGTGGTTGTGATAGGATCCAAAAACATACAGAGCTGCAAAATACTCCTGGACAGACAGGTGTAAAAAACTGTACACCCTTTCCTGAAATAAGACTGAATCTTGTTTGAATATTTCCTTGAACACCCCTGAGTAAAGTGAACAGTTGTTAAGATCAATGTTGCATTTTTTCAGATCTTTGTCATTGAACACAATCATGTTTTTCTCCAGACTTTCAAAAGCCAGCTTTCCCAGCTTCAGAATTCCTTCCTGATGTGACTTGAGGACATTTTCTTTCTCTTCCTTTGCTGTTAGTAAGAAAAGCAAGAAGTTTGTATAGAAATCTGTCAGAGTTCTGGGACTCTCCTCACTGTTTTCTTCCAATGTGTGCTCCAGAAGAGTAACTACAATCCAGCAGAAAACAGGGACAAAGCACATCATGTAAAGACTCCCCGGCATCTTTATATGTGAAATAATTCTGTCTGCTAGAGCTCTGTTCTTACACTTCTTTCTGATGTACTCTTCCTTCTGCTGGTCTTCAAACCCCAGGACCTCTGTCACCCTGCAGATGTGCTCCGGAGGGATCAGACCTGCTGCAACCGGTCTGGAAGTTATCCAGATGAAGGCATCATCAGAAAAGTTCCTCTTGATGAGATTTGTTAACAACATGTCCACTGAAGTTTGCTTTTTCACATCAGACCATCTCTGGTTTGTTTTAAAGTTAAAAGGATGTTTGCTTTCATCCAGACCATCAAAGATGAACAGGACTTTGTGGCCATCTAAAACATTATCAGAGGATTTTAGTTCTGGGCAGATATACAGAACTAGCTCCTGTAAACTAATTTCTGATTCGATCAAGTTTAATTCACGGAATGGAAGAAAAAATATAAAATCAAAGTCCTGGTTGTCTTTTCCAGTAGCCCAGTCAAGAATGAACTTCTGTACAGAGAATGTTTTCCCGATGCCAGCAACTCCCTTCATCAGTACAGTCCTGATGGGTCTTGTCTGTCCTGGCAGTGGCTTGAAAATATCACTGCACTTGATGGAGCGGATCTCTGATTTTGTGCTTTTGGAGATAGTCTCTACCTGCATGACCTCATGTCCACGATTCACCTCAACACAGCTGCCCTCAGTTATCCACACGTGTGTAAAGATGTCATCGAGGAGGGTCTGCTCTCCTGGCTGAGCAATTTCCTCAGGCACAACTTCAAACTTCCTCTTCAGAGCATCCTTGTGTTTGTCTTCCAGTGTCTGCAGACACCCTAAAACAGACAGAACACATGATAGTAAAGAGACAGTCTGTTGTTAGACTGCAGGAGAACTCCTGACAGTGTAATATAATGAGAGATTTATTACAAGGTTATCACTGTCCAATGAAGTATACCTTTGCAATACTCAGAACAATACTGTATTGTAGTCCATCAGAGTCCCAGCTGGGTTAGGATTAGATAGGGTAACCATTAAACTAGGGTCCCTCTCTTAAGGGTACAACAGTTGTGCCCCACTACGGATTTGAACTCAGACTCTTCCTGTTATGAAACTGGAGCCCCGGGCTGTCCACAGTACTGCTGTTCTGTGCCATGCTGTTGTTGTTTTAGATCTGTTGTTATTTTATTATTTTTAGTGTTTCTTTAGGACAGATAGTATCTCTTAAAAGGACAACCTTTCTGATGAGCCCTAAGGCATTCTGAGAGTGCTCTCATGACAGATGTAGCCACTCAGACTGTGTTAACTTTCCTTGCTGCGTTACGTCTAATACTACAGTATGACGCAGTATACTTCAATAAGTGGTTCCCTAGAAAAGAGAATCAATAGGTGGCACTTGTGGTACATTAGATGTAAATGAAATGATTGTTTTATTTAGCGTTTCACTACTGTGTATCCTTACATCCATTTATTACCGAATATTAATACAAAATTACATAAGTATAAAAAATGGTAGCTGGAATTAAAAATAGCTTCTGAACATCATTAACAATATAATATATACCAGCTATATAATATATTTATATAGCTGGTAGCAGTAGGTATTCCACTTCATAAACATCTGCCTCGATTTCTTAACTTGTGGTTCTTCTAGAAACATTTTGACATTTCATTTAACTAAGTTTTACTGTTTTTTGTTGTAATTTTGTATCCTAAACAATGCTTTGGGATAGTGTTAAAGTTCTCCCCTATCCCCTAACATATTCAATACTCAATACTTTCAATACTCAATACTCGGTTCAATACTCCGTTAGGGCACACATTTCATTTTTAACAAATAAAGACTCCTTCTCTAAAAGCAAAATAGTAAATAATATGTACACATTGACATATTTTATTATTTTGATATATATATAACAATATATTTATATTAATTATATAAATGAGTTAGCAAACATGAATACTATCAATGGCCGGAGCAAAAACCAGTCCTACCAGTTTACAACATGCCTTAAAATGAAATTGTATATATAGATGCAGCCATTCAAAGTGGCCGCAGTACCGCAGTAAAAACCTCCACGACATAGCGTGGTATGTGATTGGCTGGCCAAAATGACCAACAGGGGGCACTTGTAGTGCATTAGTTGTGGTGAAATGATTGCTTCATTTAATCTATTTACTGTGCATGTTTAAATCTACTTAAAATGGAATATTAATATGGAATTTTACAACTAAAGGGAATTTGTGGTGGCTGAGCTTAAAAAAAAGAAACATAACGTCTCTGAACTTCATGGATGACATGGACAAGCCTTAAAATGAAAATAACAAAGTGGTATTAAAAAGACCACCAAAACTATTATGATGTGACTGATCATTATTAACAATATTAATTTAGTAATAATTCTGAATTTATGAGATGATTTTCAGATGTCAATAACTCTAGTACCTGGTTGCATTTTTAAAACCTTTGTTAGAATAAAATGTAACATGATATTGTATGACATGATGGGCAACTGATTCGTTTAACTTAAAATAACAAATAAGAAACAATGACGTGTCCCTGCCTAAATAAGACATTGCATGACTTTAAAATTTGATTAAAAAATCAGGCTAAAAACACTTTTTATGCATGTAAAATGGGTATTTTTTCTCCTTTGTGATCAGCTTAGAATCCGATTGTAACCTGTAATTTTTTTTTCTTTTTAATTAAACATTTTAAACACTATAATTTTGTAAACGCAACATGCATTTCGTACAGATAAAATCATATTCTCTATTCAAGTTAATTTTCACACTCCGAGCATAATTTTTTAAAAAACATGTTTTGCCAGATAGGGCTCTTTCAATCTCCCTTTCTCTGCACAGCTCGCACACCCCAGCACACAAAGATGAGCCGCTTATAAGAGCATGGTGACTTTCTGGTCAATTAAATAAAGCTACAGTATAAATGATAAATTCAAGCAAATGTATCTGCTTGTCAAAATCAGCTACTTTGCAAGCAGTACAGAACTTCTCAAATGGTACTTTTATCTCTCGTGCAAACTAAACAAAGGTTAGCTCAAAGAGCCCTACATCACAAACTCTGAGCGCTTCATTATCTATTGCAACAGTATCAACAGCAATGTACAGATCCAGCCATTCAAAATGC